>ATSW01100796.1:0-10129 GCA_000444245.1 Botryllus schlosseri | reverse complement strand
GTGGTTTTCAGTCCGATTCCCATGCCTTATNCCATAAAANCATATTCTAGCTACTTTTTTTNCGTANTTCNNNCCTTGCATCCGNGTGCATNTTGANCTNGNANANTATCGGCTAAAAATAGGGGATTCCCCTAAAATTTGAGTGTCGCCATTCGGACTANNCTAGTAAACGTCATATNTAAGCTGGGTTTATGCAGCTATTGNGGTTTGGAGTGCTACATNACCTTATTANAGAAAGTATTGCCGGTTCAGGACACCATTTTCATGTCCTACACTCCCTTNGAACTCCTCAAAACTGCCTAAGACTGATAGTCATGTTGTTGGATCACATATCCTACACTCCTCAACCCTACCTGAGATTGTCCATCAATTTCCGGGATCACCATGTGCAACAATACAACTGTGAATGTATCATTCACTCACAGCCACATTTTAAACANNACATTGTTCNAAGGAAACGAAACAATAAGGAAAANAAATAGATCAACTTGNCAAATACNACTTAAATCAGGTGGATGAAATGGTTGCTTTAGAGAAATCGGCATATCTGTTCCNGTGATCTNCCACGGCTTGTAAGANGNTCGNCCGCTGTTCTTTGTCATCTGTTTTTAAAGCATCNAAGTCGGTATTCAATTTTACCAAACGCTNTGCTGCGTCTNTAACTACTNCNACACTACGGTACTCACAAATTCTTGAGCAGTCACNAAATGCGGATCNGTATGCCATTCCGAAACNGGAAGACTCAACTAATCATGTTCGGNATGTATAGCATCGAATAGAAACCATGATTCCGGTCCAATTAAANCAACCATACTCATTGACTCAGAGACAGAGTCAGAGATTAGACNCAGAGGTATACCTCNGCGAAATTGTTCAAGAATTGGCATTTGCAGCAATTTAGCAGCNATCGCTTCCTTCACTTTGTCAGGAATNTTTGGTTTAGCCGAGAACATTGTAGATACCACCGTTTCCTCGGTGAGATGCCAATNATGTTTTCACATCTTTTTATATGCCACATCAGCAACTGTGAAATCNCATGNTGTAAAGTNTGTCATGTCATGAAGAAATTTGAGATCATTACTCTGTGCGTCACATGCAATATTAGTTTTAAGCTAGGACAGAAAACTAGGCAATATTTATTCGTACCAACTTTCTAATGAACTCTTCAGAATAGCCCATTTGCTCACTCCACATGAACATTTTTTGACATTACAGCACTTGACTCGTCCATCCAGTGCTATAGTAGCACCAGGCTTGCGAAAACGATTATCAACATATTTGTCATCTAAAATCACCAAGGCGCCTGTTGCACAGTCTCTGTAGTCATCTCTTATCAATACTTCTTTCTGCTTTCCATTATATGGCTTAATCAGTGGAATTATTCTTGCTTTGCTTCATCAGCTTTCATCGCCAACCCGCTGCCTTCATCAAACTGAAGTGTTTTAGAGCTTCTTAATTGATCAATATCTTTCCACTTCTTGGAAGGTATTAAAATCTGTGTTTTCAGGGCCTGTGGTCGCCGATCCAAATACACACTTCACTTCCAAATCTCCCGGATGACTAGTTCATGAATATGATGGCGACAAGACTGTAGAAAACTTTCCTGTTTATCAATTCTTCAAGTAACAGAACAATTTTTTCCATTGTTTGAGGATGTTGTGTCAAACACAAGAGCTCTGACATTTTTTGTTAAATTATATAGTTCCAGCAGTTCAAATGACTGATCAGCCTGTGCTTTTCCTGTAGCACTCTCCAGAGTTCGAATGCCAAGAAGTTTGCCCTTCTCAAATGCGTTACAACACGTAGACGATGCCAGCACTGCCAAGGCCTCAAATTGCTTTCCTAAACGACTCCCAGTGAGCTTTCCATCCCACTGCAATGTGATGTGCTTTGGTGGATCGTTTGCTATTTTTTCAACAATAGACTCAGAAATTTTAAAACGATTTGCAATGCGTCGTCGATAGGTTCCAGATCTTGAAAGATGAAAGTCATTAGGGTCACCATCGCAAGCTTNAATCAGTGCTGCAGTTATCATGGTAGCAGCATTATCGCTGACTTTCAAGCGATCGGAAACCTGGCATATGTCTTTGTCGTTGAACAGGTTTACAGGCGCTTTTAGAGTCNCAAATTTAAAGCAATGAACCAGATGTCNACTGCGCCACTTCAAAATCACTGCTGTGGGAAGTGTCANCTACCTNCGAAGATATAGATGAGCTCTCTGTAAATTCACCTTCGCTACTTGAAGCTGGTGCACTCTCTCGCACTCATGGTCCGTCTCTTTTGTTGCATGGTTTTCACTTTCAACACTGTATCTTTGCCACCAATCGTTGCTAATCACGGACCCCTTTGATCCTGATAAAATGTTTTGTATTCATGTTTCTTATCGCCGGAGAGAAGTGTACTTGCTTCAATTGTCGTCATCGCGTCAGGAGCTCCTCTATGCCCATAGCTTACTCAACTTGGCTTCAAAGTCACTTTGTTTTCTTGATACATATTGCTGGCCTTTAGTCTAGTGACAGCCATTTGGTTTCTGTTTTCACACTGTCTCTAATCTTTCAATGGCATTGACTTGTGTGATGGTCTTTGTGGCAGCCAGGAACCAAAAACCTATTACCGTACTTCATCTCCTACGTCCTGGATGTGTAACTTTANTGGTTCATTTTTCGCATATGAATGCTCTCTTAGGTGTAACACATACTGCATAACTTTCCNAAGAGTAAGCAGCTTCGATCTCGTAATGTTTCCTCAGAGGGCCCAGCTAGGAAATGNTGTGTCTGCGACCGTGATCTTCTAGTTTTCTTTGATACTATATCACTAGATGGCAATTTTCTTTTTTTTTTTAGATATTTCGCACTAGAGCTAATCCTAGAAAAATAAATATACATCANNTCAGTCAAGCAACAAAGAATAGTTGGAAACATTTCAGTTCTCTAAGGTCAAACACATACTGCACAACTTGAGCAAGAATAGNNGGATTAGATCCAGTTNTTGATTCTGGAAGATAATNATTCCTAAATTGGAAATANTCCNACCAGNATATTGCTATCTTAGGAAATAACATNAAATTCAGAGCAANCGATTGGNTGTTTTCCACAGTNACTGGANAANACATTTACAAGCTTTGTTTTCTATCNCAGTAGACANGAAAGAGTATCAGGTCCATTNGATNGAATAATNNAATACTGCTACAATACTATAATCANTAATCCTGNGCTAGACNNGCTAACANCATGAGTNAAAAAGNNACCTGNTAAGTCCTGCACGCTGCACCTCAATCGTAANNACAGTTCTTAATTCAACAACAAAGCAGCAAAACACCTNANTAATCAATGATCCCCATTTCATTGCCGTGCCTAGCGCGTCATCAACGCTAGAACATCCGCTTCACGTCAATGAGAACACATGCGATTGCTGCCGAGTCACTCACAACGGGGGAATCCCCAAATTCCGAAGAATTTTTTGGGTGCATGAAAAAACGGCAAAATGCACACGGATGCAGGGGATGAATTACAAAAAAAAGTAGCCAGAATTTGTTTTTAAGGTATAAGGCATGGGAAACGGACTGAAAACCTAGACTTTTTGAAAGTCGGTCAATTCTGAACAACCCTATTATACAGCTTCAGTGTTACCAGCCAACAACTGTTGCTGTTGAAAGCTCTTTCTCCATACTTCACAAGCTACTTAGTAGAGGACAGACACTTTCTACCCGAGAATGTAGGGAAGTCTCTTTCGTTGTACTACAACAAATTTCAATTATTTCTACTACAAGGCGTGATGTAACTACTGGAATTCTTCATAGGTCCAGATTTCGTTGAACTTAAATTTTTTCATGTAAAAATTTGTCAGTTTTCGAGTCAAAAAAGTTTTTCAGGCCAGACTACTTCGTAAGGACAGACAGTTCCAACCAGAATTCAAGATGAATAGTGCAATTTTACCATTATGTGGGCAAACACCTATATAATTTGCATGCATTAGGTCAAAATTTGGTAATTTGGTTTCTTAAGGTAAAAAAAATATCAAACTTTGGATTTTTTATATAAAAATCATCCATTTTTAGTTCGAAAAAATCGCCCTACTCATTAGAATATGAAGACCTATGGTAAGTTTCAAAATAGAGCATTGACAGAGAAATTATTTGAACCCACTACATGAATGATGGAACTGAAGCGTAAGTAAACAAAACGAATTTCAACATTCATAGATAAAGAAACAAGATATACTATATCTCAAAACAAATGAGCAACGAAAAAGCCATATAATATTCTCCAGCATCAAGGTATGGCAGGCCGACTGTTCGCGTTAAAAGGCAGGTACGCTATTTGCAAGGGATAACGCAACCATATCAGAAAAGCTTCTTGGAGGTATAGAACTACAATATACAATTGAATGGTGCAGCACATTTATATTGAAATGAACCCGAATACTTTCGGCTGACACTCGTCAGGAGTAATCCATATCTGTTCAAAATTACCCCTGACAAGTGACAGACAAAAATATTCCGCTTCATTTCAATATGAATACACTATTGAATTGCGATCATATCATGATGATAGTATAGTATAGAATGCTGCAAAGATAGTAGTAGTATAAAAACTGCATAATCTACACGCTCACGAAGTAGTACAGACTTCTGATGAACACAGGATGGCAAACTTCTTTCATCAAGGCGTCACATAATTACAGCCGCGAGAATAAACATGGGAACTATCGAAGAGAAACATCTGACGATTCGAATGGTAACGTATTACACTAGAAAAAAATATTCCTGTTTAAACACATCTACCACTCTAGGAATACAATACAAAAAGTAATGTGGACACAAGAAAGAAAATAAGCCTGTCAATATGAGGCCTACAAGCAGGGCTGGGTATCGAGTGTACAAATTCAAGTAAATAAGTCAGAGTTGATTTATTCTGAGACACATTTATGCGCCAGGCTGGACTTAAAATGCTTCTACTATAACAATATTTCAGAGTCTATTGATCAGCCACAGTGTGGCTGCGTAGCAACATGAAATAGTCATGGTCAAGAGTTACAAAAGCGATTTTGGCGACATGTAACCTGTGAATATGCTGCTTGTGGCCACCAAATTGATATGATACGCACTACGGTTGATTGAAAATGAAAAAATACTATTCAGATTTTTGCGGCTATTAGCTAAAATGGTCACGTTGGCTAATAAAACGTTGTGCGCAAAATTCGGCCCAACTCCAACCAGTGGAAATGAAGTTACATGAGTTTGAAAATTTTGAATTGAAGATAAAATATTGATATTTTTTCTTTCAAATTTCACTGGCTACCCCATGAAATTATCAAGCTGCCTAAAAATGGTGTATACCAATTTTGGCTGTATTCCAAACGGTAGAAGCGATGTTATTGTAGTTGAAGTTTTGGATCTGAATATATACAGCATTGATGGTGGGTAAATTCCAGAATCATGAACAAAAAAACTCAAATAACTTCGCTTCTACGGGTTGCAATCGAGTCAAATTAGTTTTGCATCGTTTTCGGAAACAACGCAACCATTTCATGGGGTAGCCAGTACAATTTGAATAATTTTTTTCCAATATTAAATACCGAATTAAAAAATTTCAAACTACTGTAGGCGGTAGCTTCACCTCTACTGGTTGGAATTGAGCCATTTTTGGTGTACAGCATGCTTTTTCTAGTAAACGTAACAATGTTAGCTAATAGCCCAAAAAATCTGAAAGAGGTCATTTTTGCACAATCCTAATACACCACTTGAAATCCAAGTACCCAAATACTAGATTTCCCCAGCCCTACCTACAAGCCATGGATGAATAATGAATCTAATTTCTACTCATCAGGCTCACTGTCAGGGTCGCTATCCGCATTCACAAGAAGCTTGTGCTTTTTTCGCGACATCACCACAGACACCACAATGTAAACCACGAGAATAACGCAAATCCCGATCAATACAAACGGCAAAGAATACACCAGCCCTTCCAAGACTTCAACTTGTTTGAGGTGTTTGGCGGAGCCGTCGTCGATAAGCGCACTTTCGTTGAGCCAAAGCAGAGGCAGAGTCGTTTCCGTGAAGCCTCGCAAGCTCGCGTGCAGGTTGGTAGGCTTGACTTGCGCGTTCAGCTGTAAAACGAAATCATTGCTGTTAGACCACCACAGATATTATTAAGTTTCCACACCTAGCCTACCACACCGAATCAATCAATCGACAATAAATGCTTCATAAATAACAGAATCATTCGAAAATTGGTGATAGATCTGCAGGGAGACGAAACCATCATATCAACATCCGCCCTACTACAGGAGACAAATACTACAGGAGACAAATAAGTCATAATTGAATTAAAATCGAAATGGCCTATATAGTGTAAGGTACTACTCAATAATAATGTAAAAATATTGCTCATGCCGGTGACGTCATATTTTATGATAGGTATACAATGTTCTTTCCAATTCTCTACTAGTTGCTGACGATTACCCCTGACGAGGGTCATCCGAAGATATTCGGATTCATTGCAACATCAATATAGCCATAGGCCTACGCCTACCAATCAATCAAATATAACAAGTGAAGAGATAAGAAGAATACAAGCACTAATGCGGGGTATTTATTAATTTTAATAAGAACTGATTGGCGATGAAGATGTCACAGTTGAAGACACAATATCCTCGATATATATACTGAGTCAAGCAAAATGTTTGTGTGCAGAATGCAGTGCTTTGTTGATATGAAGGCACGAGCTCTGAGTAGTACCAGTACTAAAGTAAAGTGAGAAACATCACTGGATGAAGCAGTGATAGTGAGTAGATACAATACACAGCAATTTGAGTAACGGATTAACAAATATGAAGGTTAGTGTGTTGTTGGAAAAGTCTGGAATTAATGATGGTTAGATCCACACAAATATATAAATACGTGGAAGACGTCTGCATCTGCAAATATCAGCACATCCAATGCACTGCAACAGTTTTAAGTAAGAGGTCTTAAACACTGCTGGATTGATAAGGACCATTTGCACCAGCTGTAAAGTTGTTTATCCTGAACTACAACTAGGACTGTTGCAACGGAAGTACCAAAATAAGTTAGAGTTTGGTTGTAAATGAATTTAGTTTACAAGGGATGTAGCTTCACATAACTGCCAAAACTTGATATCCGCAGAAAATATCCTATAATGGTATCCGCTTGAAATTCCGATATCAATCGGGCTCTACTCATGAGGTATGATCAAAACTTTTCTGATAACATGTCCAACTAATAAGGATACATGATACTACGCTTTGTAATCGCAAATTTTCGATCGTCAATGCCTCATGATAAGCATGGGAAATATTTCGTCATTTCACTTGTGACTGTCTAGGTAATTTCGCAATTGCAATCTTAGTAGTTTGTATGTGACTTAACTAGAGAGCATTTTAATCTTGGACATACCAACAACTGTTGACTACATAATACGCCTGTCCTTTCCATAATGTTGATCAAGGTTATGTGATAAATTGCCATTAATCACGATCGCGAACCTGTACAGATGCAATCTGTGCAAAGACTCCTTCGAAATTAACTGATCGCAGAGAAAACCAGAGCTGCCATACCATCGTTTGAAGATTTTCCCCCATTTTGAAGAGTCTTGTAAAAATCATTGTTTTATTCTTAGATCAGTCCCAGTTTTTGAATTGTTTTTATTGACATCGTTGTTTACAAATCCAACAGCTACTCTATGGGATATATGAGCTCCAATAATAATAGGCCTACATGATCCACCCTGAGCATACATGGAGACCTTTGTGTTAGTCAGTAGATCACGAAATGTGCATCATAGCACTTTGTCAATAATAAAATCTTAGGCTGGACACTATGGCACTTTGTCAATAATAAAATCTTAGGCTGGACACTATGGTTGTTATTTACATCCTACCCGGTTACCAATAGTCGACCAGAATGGTACAGCTTCCCCCATTACTAAATCAGTGACTATGAAGTATGGATATTACTCACATATAGGACTCACAGAAATTTCAGTCGAATTCATTCAGAGTTTTCATTTACAGCACGCAATATCAACACTTTAGCCATTGGTGGATCATGAAGTTTATTTTAGCAGTGGTTATACTTGAACCCGACACGGCCAGAATAGAAATGCAGTTCTTGGATCGTATTTTAAAATTGGTATCATTATCAATTTATTGCTTCGAGTTTTGTTGGGTGAGCTAGCATTCTTCAGACTGCCATTCAGTGAGCTTTAAAACTATAAACACACATTTAGCCATCAGGAGGTCTGGTTATGAGGAATAAATATTATGAAACATTGAGTAAGGACAGAGTGCAGGTGACATGACATCACATGAGCAATGCAAACAATTCTCTTTGACAAACATATATAGGTCGCACTAATTACAATAATCAGTCCACTGATCAAACTCTACCATCGAAGCTTGCACTGTGAGCCTGTCTTCATTTAATACGACAAAGGCGACTGCAAATGAACTTTGCATCAAACAAAGGATTCCGATCAGCTGAGGTTACTGCGACCTACATTTGGAACATTTCCAGTGCTTAATGAAAACCATGCCATAACTAAAGCACCATTATATAGCCCATTTCAGCAAGTCGCCATGCAACTGAATACCAGTGTCAAGATCAAGGAATACAGGGTTAAAATAGATCTTTTACCAAGTAGCATGAACTAATACTATGTCTTTGTGCTAGTCTAAGTTTACAAATTAGGTCCGTGGATGGCGGAATTGTAACATTCGACAAAAGTGTCCAAGCTTTCTTTCATTCGTTGAATTCCCAACGGTGTAGGCTATGCCTGCCGTAGGTACTGAAAAGGTAGGCTTTGAAATGTTGAGGACCATGATGACAGCACACTCTAGCAAAAGAAATTTAATCTGATTACGACTAGTTAAAATTATAAAGAGCGAAGAGCTGTGATACACAGCTAAGACTGCACAAAATCAAGCCGTGAAATGCACCAAGACCATATATTGAAAAAAAATAGTTTGTGCTAGGTCCCTTTATCACAGTGTGAATTCGGCTATCTCATATCATTTACGCCAGCAGTTCATAATAATTGACCCAATTCTGGAACACCCAGTCTTCTAAAATGGGTCGTGATAATGTTCTGCTGGTTACCAAACTCGGTTTTTACCATTTTTCGATTGAAACATATGCTGCTGATCTCCAAATCTCGTTGCAACATAGAAAGTGAGTCATAATAACAGTGTTACAGAGAAAGGTTGGACATTGGCCTCCACCGCAATGAAGACAATGTATTGATAGCGCTTCCTGGAAGAAACATTAGACTGGCTGGCAAATCTATCCAGCGGAAGACTACAGCAATTGTAAAACATCAAAAACAGTACCGCAGGAGCGGAATGGTAGCATACGCTGCTTTTGATTGAATAAATATTTTTCTGCCCTTGTAGTTTCAAGTAGCCTACTGTGAGAGTTCTGCTGTGCAGCCTAACACTCGATGTGGGTTGGAGTAAAGGAGTGTGCACTACATTGTACCTGCAACGTGTGTGTGTCTGTAATGCGTCATTGATTGTGATGTGTGTACTCCTACAGGCGGCGACTGTGTACTAAAGCCTTGCGGCCCCTCGTCACACAGATTCGTACCGGATTTTCACTGGTGTGACAAATAAATGAATCTATCTATCTATACTACAGCACTGGTTGTTAACATTTACCAACCCACGGTGAAGAACTTTACCTGAAATAGAAATGCAATTACGCAAGATCAGCAGGGCAAAGACATGGTACTGCTATGCAGCATTCATAACACGAACACAGAATTGAAGTAAAAATACAACCAAACCTGAATCCTTTTCTGCGCGTTCAACACCACGCCGGTAGAGGGCTCGACGGCGATGTAAGTTTCGTGTTCCTCTTTCGACGGACGCATCCCGATCACGCCGTTCACGTATTTGTCGTCGGCCAGATAAAAGTGCGGGCTTGATAACACGACGGGCGCACCCTGCTTGCAAACGCTGATGTTAAGCACCCCCGAGCCCATGCAGTTGCCGGCTGGCACGCAGAACGCCGCGTTGTCGGGATTCACCGTGGTGTTAGCGAAGGCCATCGCTGTCGTGTGATACCTGCGCCAGAATTGGACAGCTACAAGATTTTCAATTTTCCAAACTAGAT
>ATSW01100783.1:0-12805 GCA_000444245.1 Botryllus schlosseri | reverse complement strand
TGCAATTCTGAGTGAGTGTTCCAGATGTGTATTAATTAAGCGTGTTTTGTGTTTGTTTTTGATGAAGTTCATGTCCGAAAGGGCTGATTCACAACGATAAGTTGAACCATAGACGCTTGCAACCTTCATAGCTGCTGCGCATACACCACTGTATTTTTCCGTATCAACAAGGCACCAAACGTTTGATGCAGACTGAGGTGGGGGTCATTTCGCAGTGTTACAATTTCAATCTCCAACTGTTCAGCATCCAGAAATGACTAGATTTCATTATACCGGACATCAGCATCGATTACATAAAGTTAGAAACATGGTATACTAAACTGCGTTGAGTGTAACAGAAACAAGCTGTGTCAAAAGATGCAATACGTAATGGGTATACAGATATTCAAAATCTGCTAGTACTTCACGGCCATCTAACTCCGAATAGTAAATTGTTTACTACTTTGGCATTGTCCTGGACGCCGAGCTATCATAACGGAACCCACCGCCATTTCAAGAAGACCGTGAATGGCATTCCGTCATGTCGCCTGTATATAGGCAATGCGCCGTATCTTCAATTTCTGGTGATTCTATCACATACATCTATATATATCACTAATTGTAATTGAGGATATTTTTAAAGTGTTTACTTTATATATGTAAGTTACATGTTATAGTGTATTTTAAACAAAAATAGCTGAATCAATACATCTATATATTTAAAACCTAACTGGTAATAATCTGACAAACATTGGTAAATGCTGCTATTCCACCTATTTTGAGAACGGGCTCGCGGGCTACTCATCTAGTCCTCGCGGGCTACCTGGGGCATGCGGGCACCGGGTTGGTGACCCCTGCTTTATTGCCTTTATGGGTGGTGATATACTAATAGAAATCACGGGCACTGATTGACTTGTTTTACGAATAAGGGATTTGGAAACGCATCATGTAACAATTTGAAACACAGATCGTGTAATGCGTAATGTGACCATGGCAACAAAGAAGGTCGGGGACTTCTTGGGACTTTAATTGTAACGGAATAATTTATTGCTACATTGACTTTAATTTGAATCGGGATTAGGCATGTGAGGTACGTAGGCCTATAGGCTGCGTAATCGCGGCATGTAAATGAACACTTGAACAGGCTTGATAGTGAACGAATTTTCGGTTCAGTTTATACATCCTATGGTTTTAGTCCACGCAAAAACATTAATAAGTAGGTTTTATATTTTCAATTTCAACCAACCTTTTGCGGGCCGCACAGAATAGCTCCGCGGGCCGCACTTTGCCCAGGTCTGCTATAGAAGTACCAGAAAATGGACAGAGGTAGCGAAGAAGGTCGCCAGTTGCAGGAGAGGTAGGTATGTATGTCGAATGTCGATAGATAACTAACCTACGCATAGATACGCAACACCCGTCGTCACGCTTGCTTGCCCGGAGGTGGTTACTGCTCAGCAATCTGAACGCAGCATAATTGCTAGTCGAAATACAAGCAATTACTACTAAATAAATACAGTCCATCCTCAAGATTACCGGACCACGACTGACCTATCGATCTCGCTTCCCATGACATGACGCCCTATTTCTTGTCGCTTCCTTTTTTTATACTATCTTCTTTACTTTCATTCAGTGTGCATGCCTCCTCTTTACATCGCCTAGGCCAAGGTGGGTGTCCGATTCCATAGACAACTCCTAGTCGCTTCGACATCTTCCTTTCTTTTCATTGTATCGCATTTTTTGTGGTGTATTGAACTGATAAAATTGCTAATAAACCAATGATGATGATGATGATGACCATTGTGCTGCGTCGCTGCCATTGTTAGCAACAATGCATATTTTCATACTTTGAAGGCTATTTCGAGCTGGCTCTATTCCCTTAATGAAATTTTAATGTATATTTTCAGAATCAACGCAACAGTAGCTTTCAAATAAGATCAACTTTATTTAATTTGAGCTCTCAGGTCATCAGCTTTGGGATTAGCAACTATGCTGCGTTCAGATTGCTGAGCAGTAATCACACTAATCACCTCCGGGCTGGGCAAGCAAGCGTGACGACGGATGTTGCGTATCTATCCGTAGGTTAGTTATCTATAGTATGTCAAACATTGATTCGGCAATCTCAGTACACACGTTTGGATTTGCCCACTAGGAACTGCTTGAACGTAACAGAGGTTTAAACAACCATATGTTTTAAATGCAACCCTGATTCCAACCCTATAATTCCGAATGTAGCCTACATGACAACTAGCGACGACTCAGGCCATATTATGCCACAATGCTGAAGTAAACATGCTGATTTTTTAAACGTCACCTAATGTTCCAACTGGAACAATCAAATGCTATAATAATTCGCGCCAGCTTCAAACAATTTGAAGCGCGGTTTCAGTGAATGGGATGCGGAGGAGAAGTATGGAGAAGGGAGTTTTGCTAGCAAGCTATGCATGTGCATTAAGGATTTAGCCATATTATGATTATGACTTGAAAAAAATTCCAAATTTTGTGTGTCCTGTAGTCACTAATGATGAACTTCTGTGTCCTGATTTGTAAACTCACAAAAGTTAGGGCTGTTTAAACAAAAATCTCTTAATTTATGCCAAAATGTTCATTGATTCCTGCTACTGACAGGCAATTTATTCCGCTCGTGGCCCTAAAATTCCCACAATCAGCCTCGAATTTTTCATTGTCATGGAGATTGGCATTGGGACGCAACAATGCTGTCTGGCTCTTTTTCTCTTGAGCTACTCTCCCGTCTCGCCAGACAGCATTGTTGCGTCCCAATGCCAATCTTCAAATCAATGAAAAATTCGAGGCTGATTGTAGGAGTTTCAGGGCCACGAGCGGAATAAAATTTATATTTTCGTAATCAGTGCCGAGTCAGCTTTCGATTGATACCCGTTTTACCAAATTTAATGCTCGGCAAGCGGGTCAAAATGACCGTCAGATTGCCTGTAGCCAAATGGAAATTGTGATGTGATACAATTTCACTGAGGCGTGAGATTTGCCTGTGTCGGCACCATATAGGGCACTATGGTTATACATACAATCAATTCATGCGGTTCTTACATTTATTTACAATTATTTCACAATAATGAGTTCAAGGCGGGGCATTTTTAGACTGACAGAACAATTTAGTGTACGAGTGGTGAAAAGCTCACCCTTGACTCATCCACTCAAGCTTTATGCTGAGCATTCAATGGCCTTAAATACTGCCATTGGCAAACATCTGTTGGATTATGCCGCTTGTGCGAATAATTACTACAGATTTCGCGTCGTTGGGAGGGGCCGTTCACACTTTCGTTTGTGTGCCTTGGAGTCGACTTTTATCACAATGCACCAGCCAAGTCCGTGTCAACAAAAGGAGTTCGTGTACCATCTAAAATAGTACATTGAATGCTCTCTTATTCGAAGTTTCATGCTGGTGACGTCATATTTTGTGATACGAATGTTGATATACAATGTTCTCTCCAATTCTCTAGCAGTTGCTGACGATTACCCCTGACGAGTGTCAGCCGAAAATATTCGGGTTCATTTCAATACGAATATACTGTTCAATTGTACCTCAAAAAAGCTCCTGAAAATAGTTGACAATGTGTGAAAACGACCTATAAATGATGAACAATTTTGATCACCGAATTTTCCTCTCCGTGTTCTACTTCCCGAGTATTTCGACGAAATTTTACTCCTAAAGGCATGATAAATTAAGTATCGAAGTGGCTGCTGTTTTTCTATCAAGTGTTCATTCCAGTTGAATTATAGTTAGCTTACATTCACTGGCGAAAACACTGTTACGGCAAGAAGGTAGTGATACAATAGCACTAACACGCAAGGTCGCAAAATTGACTCGAAATCAGTCAAAAAGCTAGCATATAATTACTATTCTAGCTCTTAGAAAAGTCGGTTAATGCAAATCTTTTCGGGTTCGACTTGTCAGTGCAATATCATCGCGTATTATTCTCCAGATACATGGCAGATAAAGCAACTTGAAAGTTTCAGGAACGTGATGTGGCAAAATTTTAAATGCAAAATACTTACTCCAATATTTGACAGATTTACCCGAATATATCGGATGCATTGGGGCTTTTACCGAAAAACAATTCATCCAATATCTGAGTTTTACGTATTAGATCTCCACGTTCCAGCTGGTTAGGTTATAGACATATCGTGGTGCTGTGATGAAATCGGAGTACGAGAAAGACGAAACTTCGTCTGAGTCTGTCGATCCACCGAAGGATTCCAAAGAAATAGTCTACGATTTCGACGTAATACTGGATTATTATGGGAGCATCGGATGCTTCCAGGCTGTAGTTGCCGCCTTCATTTTATATGTAGCTGTTCCGGTCGGGATGCATGGCGTCAGCGCTGTTTTTCTTTCTGGTATACCCGAGCATCGGTGTGGCATAGCCGGAATCGATGGCAACAAATCTTTTGCAAATTACTCCCAAGAATCCATATTGAGTGCTTTGGTCCCAACGACAGAAAGTGTAAGTCCCACAATAGGCTACCGACACGATATATATCCAAGTATATATTTACACTTTCAGGGCTATGAAAGTTGCTTGATGTATGATTACAATTTTGTCGATTGCATAAATGAGGGAAATCTAGAATGCACCGACTATATTAGCTCGAATCTATCGACTGTACCTTGCCGTCAATACGAGTAGCCTACTGTAGAAGCGAATATGGAGAAACTGTCGTAACCGAGGTAATGGCTGAGCCCATCAGGAGTTATACTTTCTTTTCCCCGTTACCAAGATATATTGTTGCTAAATTAGAAAGCGTGATCGCGCAGCGTTATGTATCGGTACGAATAAATCCAAATCATAAATGAAAACGTTAGAATCATCATGGTCCATGAGGATAACGGATGAATCTAGACACGACGTGGCATATAGATGGATGCTATGTTCCTTCTCGTGTGAATGTCTGAGTCATAACACCGCAGTGATGTGATATGGTACCTCTATAGTTGCAATTTTCCGCAGACCACATTCTATCATCATGAACACAAGAGCAGTTCCTTGATTTTTCCAATCGATGTATATAGGCCAAAACTACGTGTGACAAAACTATGTGAAGTTCGTTCGTTTGCTAAAATACTGACATACGATGTTCTTTTGAATTCTCTACTAGCTGCTGACGATTACTCCTGACAAGTGTCAGCCGAAAATATTCGGGTTCATTTCAATATGAATATACTATTCAACTGTATATTGAAGTTCTGTACCTCCAAGAAGCTGTTAAAATACGGCAATATTGTTATTAAATGAAAGTATAGGAAGAAGTCGAGACGACTTGAAGTAGTTTGTCAATCGGATATCCACCTCGAACTACAGCAGGTGTTTCCAACCTTATTATCGCCGGGACCCCAAATTTCGATTTGAAGATGTTCCGCGACCACACCTCTCCATTTGGCGTGCTGATTACTAAAAATAAATGGTCAGAACCTTCGCCCAAATCTACCCAGGGCGTACGTGGGAAGCTAGCGACTATGTACGCAGTTATAAAGCAATTATGAACTCGTCAACCTCGTCAATTTTCAAAAATGAATGACCGATAGCATCCGCTTAATTGGCATTATTTCAATAGTCATTGGTATTTAGTTTTCGTCTCTACGACCCCAGAGAAAGGCAAACGACCCCACTGGGGCCGCGGATCCTCTAGCGCCTAGGTCATATAACATGTAAGTGTGAGGCGCGTACACACTGAATGTAAGTAACATGAGAAAATATAGAAGGACAAGTCATGAAAATGAAGTGGTATGCGACTTGGCCGGTGGTTAAGGTCAATATGTCAGATCGTGGATCAGTAGACTCGGGGTGTATAACTACCATTTATCAATTAGGTTAGAATATGCTCGTATTTTGACTGTTCCACAATCGTAGTCTGTCATACTTGATAGAAAGATGCATTTCTGGTATTTATTGACGAACATATGATCATTATCAGTGGCGGCTCGTTTTTTTTTTGTTGTTGATATATATTCTGACTTGAAAATGTGACTTCATGGTGGCCACGCACGAATCCTCCCGAACTAGGGAAATGCGTTTCAACCGGTGTTCCGTGAAAGGGCCACATGTATGCCGCGACGCAAGTTAAATTACCAGAGAGATCTTTGTTGTTGGTCAATTTTTCATTCACATGATAATTTTAGGAAATGTGCGACGAGGAATGTTCGTCCTAAAAGTCGGTATCATGCGTGAAGTTAATCAGTTCAGAATCGGATTGGAAGGGTTAAAACTATAGCAATCAATCACCACGGCACACTTATATCTCTTTCTTCAACCACGTAGTCGCAGAGTCCACAATAAGCAGCAAAAGAACTCCTTGCAACCTTTCAAAAGCACCAGGCTCTGGTATTCTGTAAGCTGTTGCAGCGCCTCGGACCATTGTTATGTCATGCGTATAAATAGGTGGTATACAAGAGAAAAATCTCACTAATTTTTCCGAGTATGACAAATAGATAAATCAAACTTTGCGTTCTTTATTGTGACCGGCTCTTGGAGATAAGCTAAGTAGAGCTATCTGTGGGCGTTACTGAGGGTAGAAATTGTACACCCAGCTAGCGGCTAAGCATTACAAGCGAAAACTCAGAAAATACCGCGATTTTCATAGCTTTGCGTCAATAAATACCATATTGTACAGTTAATAGTGCTGTAGCGCAGAATTATAGGCCAGAAAATGCCCCAGTTGCAACATGGGACGAGTCGCCAATGCTGGTAATTATGGACGACGTGAACAAGACATAGAATGTTGTGGGCAGGGCTTTGTAGCAGGCGAAAATGTAGTAGAAAAGTAGGGTTACCATATTTTGGAATCAGGAAAGGAGGACACTTTTTCAAAAATTTCAGACTTACAATATTGGAGTAAATAAAATCAGGGAAAAATGGTAAATTTACCACGAAATTGTGGTTGGTTGACCAAAAAAAGGTCAACTTTCCGGCTCAACTCCCGAAATACAGTTTTACTTTTACATTTTCCGTCGGATGACTAAAAAAAAGGTCGTCACATACGTTCGGACCACGAATTTCTGTTTAGCGTCATTTATGCCCATTTTCGCACGAATCTATCCATCATCTACGTATGGTAACCCAAGTTAAAGTGTCCCAGCACCGGACCTCATTGATACCACTGCTCCGGCTCCACCTCCGGCACCAACTCAGGCTCCAAAAACTATCGGGTCAGTCAGCAGGCGTAGTCAGTAGCATCTTTGAAGCTATGGTGACATAGATGCCATGGTTGTCCGCGGGTATGCGAAGTAATGCGTGGACTTTCGATGACGTCATAGTCGCGCACGCACTGTAGTCCATGCCACTGCTGTGTATATGTATTATAGTATGTACGTACACTGCACAGTGTACACAGGTATAGCGGTAAGACACTAATGTGACGTAATACCGGTAGCGCACTGAGTAATATCAAGCGATATACGGTAGTTGAATTTAATCTCAAGTGTAGTTACAGAAAGCAATATGAGCGCATGTCGCGACCGCTTACTACCAAATACGCAATGGTTTGAAATCCGATATGGGTGCGCTCGTTACCAGTCCGTCCGGTTTCGATTACGTTCGTTGGAATAAAGAAAGTTCCCGTTCAAACGAATCGAATGAAATCAGAATTTGTGCCACGGACAATCTGATGTTTTATAAATATTTGACAACGTAATTCAACGCCGTGCATTGCATAATGCAACGAGTCATGTATAACGAATTAAACTACACACACTTGCAAGTAGCATTGCGCGACAATTCGGGAATACGAGTGTGTCAAGCAGAAAAGAATGACTACACCAAACAAATGATCACAAACTGAAACTGTGCATAAATCAGCCATTAGTCAGTAATTCGGCTCCTACATCCAACATATCATGGGCTCCTGCCTGACATCGCATTGAGTAATCCTATATAACCCGCATCTTGACAGTCGTTAGCTGACTATAATGGCAAAATTATACAATATCTCCTCACCTTCTTTTCGCTGCGTTGCTGATCCCCTTCTGCAATAAATTCATAAATTACTTTCAGTTCAACTTGATTTGTGATCAGCTGATCTTGGGTACAACTTCAAATGCCGTCTTTTACACGGGTTCTCTACTGGGCGGCGTTCTGAATGGAAACATATCGGACAAGTAAAAAATTGCGTATATGCTCTATTCCATACCGTATTAACAGCCTGTGGCTTCGTACATATATCAAGTAGATAGCTTTAAGTTTATATTCGTCACATCGTTGAATTTTACAGGCCAAATTGAAAACCACATTTGTGCCACATTATATACGTCTCTTGCTCGGCACTGGATTACAATAAACACATGTATTTCTCAAAATTGACAATTCATGCAAATTTCAAAGTATAAGGATACGGACCGCATTTCCGATCGGTATTTAATGGAACTAGACCAGCACTATCCTGCACTATTGGATATTGGTGCACGCCATCAGTCGTAGGACACATGGCAAAACACGAACTTAAAGAGGTAAACGCGAGCCCTGAATTACATTGAAATTGTCCTCACTTGAACCCGAATACTATACAATGGCCTGAGTAACACTATACCTAATTGCCGACCATTTTCATCAACTCTATGGATATTTTCAGTATAAGGCGTCGACTCCTATTGCTGATCAGTACTTCTCTCACAGTTATTTGCGGGATTGCGTGTGCATTTTTCTCCTACTTTGGCGAAGTTTTCGTTGATGCGGTTCATTATTGCTCAGTCAACTATGGCAACATTTTATGTCGGATTCGTTTACAGTACGTGTTTGAATTTTCACCTGTTTAATATATTCACTGAAATATAGAGTTGGAATTAGCAATATGACTTAACGTGACGTCGTAGGTTCGTGTTCACGTTCGCGTTCACATAGAACCTTTCAGGGGTTCGCAATAAAGGTTCGCACTAACCGTACTGCTTACGTTGATCACATGGCGTTAACTTGAATAGAAGGATTTTAAGTATAGGCATTTCACGCAGGGCTGAAAAACTAGAAAAAATGTAGGTCTTTTCAAATTAGATTTAGAATTATAGGTACACTACACAGTTTTCTTTTCAAATAAGACTAGGATTTGAATTACTGAACTAAATTCTTCGAAATAAACATGAGAATGGCTAATGTATGTACAATACATCAAGCATGGCTCGTTTCCCACTACAATTCTCCTATAGCAGTTTCAGGAAAACCAGAAATTAGATAAGAGCAGTGGTTCTCAGTCGGGAGTCCGCGAAGCAATTTCAGGGGGTCCGCCAAAATTTGCATAATGTGTGATAACCTAATGTCTTTTTTTTAATTAGAGAAATCACGAAGCAGTTTCGCTTTATAACTGCTAAAACTTAAGGTCTTACGTAAACAGAATGGCCGTCTGAGATGAAATATTCTTCTGTGCAAACTCATTTTAATTACCAAATTGCCAATCGCCTACTGATACCTACATATTGATGATTAGAGATGTTTTGTTGGGGTTTCGGAATAAATTCGCTTCCAAAAATCCATTTTCTCCTGTGATATACATAACCGCTATTCCAGAATAACTTCACGATGAGCTGTTACATAGAAACGACTAGGCTGGACGTTATATTATTAAAATGATGATGATGATGATATTTGTACCATGTATGCTGCGATCAGACCCAAACGTGTCGTTGGCAGCCCTACGCGTTATTATTACATTCGCAACCACCTATATCTTTGTGTAAATTAAAGGATCTTAGGCCCTAGTTCATGTCAAATCGACGGCGCGGATTTCGAGACGCGGCAGTGTATTTCAAGAAATGCAACCACAGAATACGCTTTGAAATAATAAAGGTTTCGTAAATTTGAAGAAAGGTCATTTTGCTGCGGTTCGCGGGGTCCGTAACGGTCCAAAGGGGGTCTGCGAAGACAAAAAGGTTAAGAACGACTGGATTAGAGCACAGAGACATTTCATAAATTACATTAGTATTAGATTATCGACATTTCTCTATACAGTTTAATTTGGCGACTAGAATTATCTAGTTGTCCAAGTCGGATTGCACGGAGCAGAAAGAAAAGTGAAGCTAGTTCAGTGCTTATTTCATCATGTCCAAACACTGCGATTGTGCGTCGCCACTTCATCCGCGTAAAGCCGGTGTCTTACAAAAAGCCTAGAAGTGGGCCGTGCTATAAGTCGGCAGTTACGGAGTAAAAAATGAAGAATATCGGCCTGGTGTAAATGACCATAGTAGTCGACAAACACGTTGAATACCACAAAACAAACAAACAAACTGCGATTGTGCTATGTGCAATGTGCATCAACTTCTTCGCGCGTGTTCGCAATGTTTCGATATAACATTTCAATCTAAGATGATGAACGATAAGCTTAATTGACCCTGCTACTGTCGCTTCTGTCAGCCAGTAAATCCAAATGAAGCAATAAAGCCAATATGCTGAGATTTGTACAGAAGGCTCAGCATTGTTGTGAGTAGTGACCGCGGACATTATCGCCGCGTAAATATATATTCATGAGCTGTATGATGACCGACGAGTGACGGACAGAGAAACGAATTTGTCTCACCTCTAAAGCGATAACTAACTTCATAATAGACGGCTGTTCCTAGTGAGCGGCTCGCTTTCTAACCTGATCAATGGTCTGGTCAGGCATACACGCGTCACGCGTGTATAAGTATCATTGTCATCTAATTTGAAGGGACCGCTGTTGCTATAAGTTACCTCTTACGAGAGACGAGCATGGTGGGTTAGGAATATTTTTGCTTATTCCGACTAAGTGATTTCCTGGATTCATACAAGCCAACCGCATAATTTGCCACTTTGGCATTTTGTGAATTGTAAAATATTCGAGTAATAGAATATCCTCTCTGTCACGTATCACGATAAAATTGACAAGTAACATGTACAAATTGTACATGTACATTTGAATCATGTTGTTTCGCAGAAATATCTATTACATAGGCAACTTAAAATTCACTATAATTCCATATGAAATGCTTGAATGGTGGCGAACAGGATGTGACTTGCAGATTTTACCTCATTAAAAGCAATGTATGAGCATTGTGTTACACTAAGTTCAATTATATTAACGAACACATCATCTATGTCCCACCTCTGCAGGAATTTCGAAGTTAGCGGATTTCGTTATTCGCTCGCTTTCAAAATATATTCGTAATGAATAATGATGTATTAAGTGACCATATAATTTGGTGCGTCAAAGACGTATGTCTATATTGTTTATTGGACACAACTCTGAAGTGCTGACGCGATTTTGTGTGCACTAGCATATACTAAGCTTTGTCTCGAGTGTAGCCTATTTTGTGGTGTGCGTGCGACTTATCACTATATAGCAGCGGTTCTCGACCTTTTTGTTTTCACAGACCCCTTTTGGACCATCACGGACCCCCGCGGACCCCCACGAATTTTTAGTTCAAATTTTGCTCAATTATCGTGCAATCGTCATCAGTCTTGTGCAGCTGTAGGCTTAGTGATAAACAGCAGCAAAATGACATCTCTTGAAAATATTATCATACTATTTCATGTAGAAATTTGGTTGACTTCTATTATAGAAAGTGAATTCTGCAATGGCACTTCCTGAAATACGTGGTCGTGTCTTGAAAATCCGCGCCTTCGATTTGATATGAACGAGTGCCGAAATCTATTTCACAAATATAGGTGGTGGCGAAAGTTATAATACCGCGTGACGCTTTCGACGGCACATTTGGGTATGATCGCAACAAATACAGCACCAAACTTGACAAACAATATTTTTTAAAGGACATATAACGTCAAGCCTGGTCATTTTTATCTAGCAGCTTATCTTGAAGTTATCATGACAAAAATGGTTGAGTATATCCAGAGCAGACATGGGGTGATTACTTCATGAATGTAATCGATTGCGATTACGATTACTTCTGAATCACGTGATTACGATTACGATTACGATTACAGCAAATTCGGGAAGTAGTCGATTACGATTACGATTACTTGGAAAAGTAATCACGATTACTCACGATTACATTTATTTTGCATCGTAGTAGTTATATTGGAAGACAATACATGGATTGCGCTGGAAAGGCCCAATGATATAACAACTGCATGTCTTGAAAAAAGATGGGATGTTTTCTTGTTACGTCATAATGTACCCATTGCCCATTTTATAGAGGACGGTTTATCGCACCCAATGATTTGCATTCTTGCCAGGTCCATAACTGCCGCACCCCCAATTCCCCAATAGGGTGGGGAGCGTGGTTGAAGGGGACTCAAAAGTATTTTGTAAACCAACATAAATTATAGAGNATTTTCGANAGATTTCATTAACTTGGAATNTCTCTTTGAGCTTTGCGATTTAAATGTCTCTAGATAGNTTGATTTNGAAATGCATACGTCTCCCCNTCAAGAANTAAAGCATGNATAATTCATAGTAATAGGCATTTAGGTGCCAGTCAATACCGCTCCTCNACACATCAAAAGACATATGCAGTTTCGGCCAACATGAGACTCCACGAAGTGTGCTATTAAAGAAAGACATTGGCCAAAATTTAGGGTATGTGTCCACTGTTAATAGCCGCGATGGCTGGGCGTGACTAACAGTCCATTCCTTCCAATCTGAGCCCACGATGCAATTGCCACCCGGGCACCCACAGAGCATTAGACATGACAAATTGTGTGTGCGTCTCACGCAAGTTTTTCTTTTAGTCTGCAGTTTGAGCCACTACAATCAATATCTTTTTGCTATATAACAGACCGGAGGTCACGAAATAACAACTTACAATAAAGTAATTATTGCAAGACACCGCTCTTAAGGTAAATCTGACCATCGGGCGCTGAGATAGGATTAAAAATGCAATATAATGCAATTA
>ATSW01100775.1:0-20604 GCA_000444245.1 Botryllus schlosseri | reverse complement strand
AGGCACCCGAAAAGTCTTCGAGTTTAATAAATATACTGCTACAATGGATGCTGTATTTATGGTTTACGCAAGACTTGCATAAAAGTCCAGGCGGAGACACACCCTATCATCACACGATAATAAACTTGAATCGATAGCTTACATTTCATTGTGACGTCAGAAAACCGTATTTTTGAATTTTTGTGTTGTGGCTCTTTCTAAGCTAAGATTTTTGACATGCGGCTCGCGCATGAAGCAGGTCTGCTCACCCCTGTTATATATCGTATATTTTCAGGATTCTTGGTCGAACCTCGATCGAAAACAAGTGAACCGGTAGTGCCTTTCCTACCACCGAGTATCTTTAAATGTTGCCTACCCCAGTGTGATATACCTGACCTGAGCGATAGCCAGATATGACTGCAGTACAAATTAGTTGTCAACAACAGTTGTCAACAAATCCATTCACGCGTAGGTGACAATAACGTTGCAATTCAGCATGGACTAAAGAGGCTAGAAATGTTTCGTTACCAGATTTTCGTACATATCCAATTTTTCAGGTCTGCAAGTCGTTTTGAATGCAATTATCCGCGCCATGGTGCCGCTCCTCCACATTGCGTTGCTCGTGTTTTTCGTCATTGTCATTTATGCGATCGTAGGATTAGAACTCTTCAGAGGCAGATTGCACAAAACTTGCTATCGTAACGAAAGCGGTAAGTTTGTTGTGTATGAAGTCACTCTGTTGGTATACCATTTGTAAGTTTGTGAAATAGAGCGATGCGTTGGGGCGGATTCTGCTCAATTTAACTCACAGGGAAACTGTGCGGCATTGACCACCTCACTATATAGAGGGACACAATCCCAAATTATACTAAGGAAAAAACATAAAACCTCCAATGCGGTACAATACACAAAACAGATCTCAGTAAAATGACATGCAGCATCCATGATGGTTACCGAAGCGTGTAATAATTTTGATTGTAGTTATACTTCACCCCAAAGACTCGGGTTTCGAACGGGGTGCTAGGCTAAAGTATGATAACAAAAGTCAACCTTTGGCATGTCAGTCGATTTCTCACCACCACCAGCTGTAAGATTTCCAAAAATATACCTGTTTATATTTTCATTTTTCAATAGCTTAGGGTTACATGAATGTATAAGTGGAGCATGTCAGGTTGGGTGCCTGAGTTGGTGAAGAACCACTGTGCTAATGGATCATTGATTTTCTGGAAAATTAGCACCGTCTTTTTATTGACGGTGGATAATGCAATACGTAGGAGTCAGCAATATCGACTTTACGCACCCTTGCGCTGCGAAGACGAGAACTCGTAGAGGACCGAATAATTGCCTGATAATAATTAGGGGCCATCGTCGATTCACTCTGCGTCAAGAATTTCGCCGAGTCAGGAACGTGTGCCCTACGCTTGGCAATATCTCCTGATCGTGACCTCATTAAATTTGTAAAGAATCATCGATTCGGTCCCCCTATAGTGCAGTTACTTTTGGAAAGCAACTATCGATTGGTAGAAAATATGCATTATATGTATTATGCCAGACAGGTCACGGTCATGGTACATTATGAGCTTGGTAATTGCTCCTCATCGTCTAATTTTACTATGCCTTGAATGCAGACGTGGTCTAAGTAACCGCCGATGCTACTGAAGTAGAATTAGAAGTAGCACGATATATTTCTACTCAATTACACGCAGAACTAGCAATTTTAGGGCGGAGGTCATAAAGTTGATTATCGCGTTCATCAGGATTAAACAACCCAGGATTAAGGAAACCGGTTGATCGCAGAGAATAAAGTTAGCTTCAATCTCATGATTTAATAAACCGGAGCGAACTACGCAGTGCACACTGCGTAACATTCCTGCGCGCAAATATATCCGACAATGACCGCGACGATTGTCTCCTAGGTAATGGCTGCACTAAGCAATCAGACAATCAACGAATTACATAAACACCATTACAGGACGATATATCTATCAACATTCTGAAATCCGTTTTTTCTCTGCACCGTACTGACAACACGCGACTTTGATTTCGCGATGGCTACAATTCTACCTATTACGATCACAGTACAGTATCCTTATCAGCAAGCTGCTGTTTCAGTCAACCAATTGACAACTGACTACCAATAACACGTTTTCGCATTACGATGCAACAGATAACACAACTTGATCGGAAACTCGGGACGCCTCAAGTAATCATCGCGCATAACGTCGCGTATAGCAGTTTTTAATCAGACGATTAGTATTCTGCCGTATCGCCTAACTTTATGATCTCCGCCCAGAATGCGTCCCGATGAGCAGTTTCAATCATATGATTAGCAGTCTCCCGTATCAGCTACCTTTATGATCTCCGCCCTAAGACCTATGAAGTACTGAAGCAAGTAGTCTCAAGAAGTAGATTGGCGCGTATAATGTTACCAGTTAATCTACGGTGGCCGTATTCTAAATTGCAAGACGATTAACGCTAAACGTATGCACGTTACCGATGACACTACTATAGTCCGCTTGTCATGGCAAATTCACTAATAAAGGGATGCGGGCTAGTCCCAAAACTACATTCTATTTTACAAACTACAAATTGTATCAAGTATGCAGTTTTACCTACAACACACTGAAGCAGAAGTGGAAGTAGTACAAAATCATTACTATACTTGTCCAAGTCCAAAACCTACACGAGTACCCGAAAAAAGCCGAAGTATTTCGTTACTGACCCTATATTTTGCTTAACTGTAAGTCTGTTACAGGTCTTCGTTATAAGTCCATCTCAAACCTCTTCGCAAACCATTTCATAGTTAAAGCCAATTCGTATCGGTTCAGGTCATTTGGAGTTTGCTGAAGAAGAGCCAACGCCGTGTGCTTTCGACGATAGTAGCGGGAGGCATTGTCCGAACGGCACCCAATGCATGGACATGTGGGAAGGGCCTAATATGGGAATAGTCAATTTCGATAATATGTACTACTCAGTGTTAACAGTGTTTCAGTGTATTACCATGGAAGGTTGGACCGACGTCTTGTACATGGTGAGTGTATTTTACAACGTTTCGGGCTTCGCGCCTAATCGGAAATTCGGTGAAATTGCGAGGTTCGCGCGCAGAATGAATGTATCATAGCTGTATTTCAGATGAACGACTCCATGGGCGCCGCACTGCCGTGGCTCTATTTTGTATCGCTAATCATCATCGGGTCATTCTTCGTTATGAATCTCATTCTTGGTGTTTTAAGTGGGTAAGCGTATTGATATATGTTACGTGTGATGCAACTGCAACACTTTTTGAGGCAGTCAAATTATGTCCATTTACGACCGTGTTTCTACACGGAGGCTATACTATTAGTATCTTATGTCAGTTGAAGTATTCCGGCTGATATGTGTGGTGTTCCCATCGCATGGCGATATAGCAAAGGGCCTAATACAGTAGTTACAAATGATCTCAATTCTCCAGTCATCTTTCTTGGGATATGTATATTACATTGTTTAATGGCCATGAATGTGATGTATAGGGGTAATTTACAGGCTGCATTATATGATAAGATGTGTCTTATTTTAGTTGGGCCATAAGATTCTACTATATTGTAACAACAACTGAAGATTAGTGGGGTAATGTTTCCGACTCATTTTTGTGTTGTCGTTTCCTATGTATATTCTAGTGGTCAAGTTTTAGAAATTGGATGGCGTGAGCTATGTAATGTAGAGATCGGTTGAGGTGAGTTTGGCTAGTGACATTGCAACTATAGGCCCGGGTCGATAACTTCATCGGCGCTTGCTGGAATCGCAGATTATTATACAAAGCTCAATTCGAGTGGCGCTGACATGGGGTACTATCCAAGTATCCAAGTTCAAAGTAACTGATTGTGTAGCGCGAAGGTTGCTCCGCCAATGATAAAACAGCATTCGCTTATCTAAAGCAAAAACCAACGGCGATATGTAATTTGTACTGTGCAGTCTGTGCAGTGTGCACCCATGAACTCGGTCGCTCCGGATATACTAGTAATTTATAGAGTATGTGGCGCGACCTAAACATTGGGCCCAAAGGACATAAATTTTGGCCGCAGAAGATGATAGAAGTTCTGATCTAAGTCATAGCAACCTCTCGCATTTTAAGGTTGTACATATTGATCAATGCGTACTTGCATAGTTATATAAAATAATTCATTGGCTAGCACCGATTTCAACGATTCAGTGTCCCACGAGCTTGAACGCTTCCTGTAAGGAGTCTGTGACTAGTAAAAGGTTGGAAACGATTGATGTACATTGTACAGTTGTACACACAGCACACAATACAATAGGTCTTGAGTTAAAAATACTATAAAGGAGAACTTTCAGTGACATCATTCCCACCGAATCAGTGTCAATAATAATCAATCAATTAATCAATCTCGATTCATATAACTATATTGCCTGCTACAACTAGTTATCTGCATCATCTCTGTTTCATATATACCCGTAAATTGCATCATGCGAACATTAGAAACGCATTTCTTTCCGTTCAGTACCTATTTCCGTTCAGTGAATTTTCGAAAGAGAGAGAAAAGGCGAATTCCCGCGGCGAGTTTCAAAAGTTACGGGAAATACAACAAGTCGAGGACGATATCCGCGGATATCAGGCCTGGATTATGCAAGGCGAAGATCTGGATCCGGTGGCGTACGACGAGAATGGCAAGACGGAAGGCAGTGAGTGATAAGGCCGCCTGCGCTGTCCCGTTATTCGATAAATGAGAATGGAAAATCGCCGGGGAATCGAATTGGCCTCGAAATTGGGAGTTGATTCTTATCTTTCGATTCGCAATCTAGTTTCGCTTTGAAGATATCCGCTTTTGTTGCTGACTTTTCGAAATGAAGTCATGAAAGACAAGCATTTTAATAGCAGTTGTATAGAGCTGGGAAATTACTTCCAACCTACAACGAATCTTAGAATGCTGCTTATGGCCCGCTATGAATTCTCACGAATATTTACCTGACTTACGCCTAACTCTGTTGAACAAATCACGGCCCACCACTCATTGACATTGACAACAAAATGCTCTTGTATGTAATTAAAACGGTTGTATACCAATACCGAGAAAACCATTACCGAGAATGGACATTACCGAGAATGCCATTACCGAGAATGGACATTACCGAGAATGGACACCACCAAGAATGGACATTACCGAGAATGGCCAATGTCAAGAATATAGCTTACTGGGACTGATGTTGTCGAGAAATTTATGCCTGAGCATCGATACCGAATGTGGCTACGCCGTAATGCACTCACACGACCTGTGCATATGCATAACATGCCTGCATTGCATACATTGCATTCTCGGTAATGTCAATTCTCGGTGGTGTCCATTCTCGGTGGTATCCATTCTCGGTAATGACCATTCTCGGTAATGTCCATTCTCGGTAATGGCATTTTCGGTAATATCCATTCTTTAAAACTGAGACCATTAGCGAACATACCAGCTGAAGACTGAAGCTTTTGTCTATATCTGCATTCCAAGTAATTTACGGTAATGCATCCGTCACGATTATTTGTTCCCTTAGATGTGATGCTTCTGAAAATTCACACAAATCGTCGCGATGTCAGCATTGGGTTTGTCCCTGTAGTAAAGCATAGCCACATCGATCATAATAATTAGTGTGCAATGGTAGCATCGTGAAATCGTGAATTATTTAGTTTGTTTGCATTTCTATACTTTCGAGTTGTTTGATGGGATTATTTTTGATTGTTCTGCTCAACTACACAAAAATTGCTAACTATAAAACCAGTGCGTTTCAACCTTTTTTTTTGTAAAATAAATTTCATTCGCACAAACTAATCGAAAAGGCAACTTTTTTCGCTCGTTTTGATTTCAACTATTTCACTAAAACCCTTCTCGGTCAAACGAGTTGTTGGGTTTTGTACAAGAACGTTTACTAGTGCTTGGATGGCCAGTTCTTAAAATCTGTTCTGCACTCCTATCCAAAATACGGCGTATTTTTCGCGAGTGAAAAATGCTTGCTGGCAGAAATCGTTTTCGAGAGCTGACACAAAGGTCCCGGAGGCTGCATTTTGTCGAAAGGGTGAAAAACCCACATGTTTGTGTTGAGGCTTTTGCCTTATGTCTTGGAACACGAGCCTCACCCACGAAAATGAATTCATTTTTAATACTACAGTTGTATTCCATGATTCTTCGGACATGTATGACATACAGAACGCGTACACCTCAATTCTACCCAACATAGCTCTACAGTCTACAAAACATATCTGCCGCACGCGATTTCAAATTAGGGAAAATCAAAATGCTCTGCGTGTCACAGTCACAGTTATACTACTGTCTAATCAGATTGCATGAACGGGACTATTCCGTGCTGATAACGGAGCATATCCATATCGAAAGGTCTGGCCATCCAGCATCGGTCATTTTTAGACCAAGGTTATGTCGTCGTTTATGTTTTAGCGCCGCATTTTATCAGCAGTTTGTGGGCCAAAACTTTGCGGCTTTATGTGTCCCGACGCAGAAAGGCTTGGCCTCGAAATTAATAAGTCTCATAGGCCTGAACTCGCTCATTGCAAACCCCTACAGGCCTACACTAGTTCATCCCAACGGTCTTCGATAAAGTTTTCCAGAAAAACCAGTCGGACACATCTTATCGTGAATTCTCATCCTAAAGCCACATTTTCTGCATATCTCGCTTATTGGCTACAGTACCCAACACAGTGANNTTGGATATGTATAAACTGTCGCAGGATTTTTTNCAATAAATTCAACAAACATTACATACATATTTAACAGATAGCTCTGGCACCGTGTCCATTTTAAATTATACCCTGAGTTAATTTGTATTCACCAGCATTTGTGGTGTGTTTGCGGTGGCCAACATTAAAGTTGTGTAGGAATAGATCTTTATACACAGGGCGAAATCTACATCGTTTTCATNGTAATATAAAACTGATCCTCTCCGTGTTTTCTAATATCGAATTCAACAACGTTCGTATTTGATGTAGATGGCGAGCAATACGATGACGGGACGAGTGACTGGTCCGGACTGCAGCTGGACGAAAATTGGTGGCAGATGCAAAGGTGCGCTGATCATTTTCACCCATGNATCGTTAGCAANTATTCATCCGTGCAAATGCNTGCAATTTCGTGCAAATTCGTGCAATTTGNCGCAAATTCGNTGTGGTAGGCGTATACCGATNACCTTTCCGTTGCGTTTGTCTCAAAACGTTTTATCGATTAAATAATGGNATATGGCGTCGGTGATTTCCATGCGACACTCGTGTATATACACAGTGGCTACAAGCNGATTCGAAACACTCCAGCTAATTACCGCAAATCAAACGGGTTCACGTGCACATTTCNATTTGTGATATCGTGAATAATTCAACGATGTTTCGACCGTTTTACGGATTGCCAGAAGCATTACTGTACCTCCATCCATCATCGCGTTGGCNCGGGGTACNGCATTGACGTTATGCGCATTATTCGTCACTCTGCGCTCATGTTATTGAATGCTGGTGTCGCTTTCCGGCACCCATGCACCCATACACCCTGACTGTACCAAAGCACTTGGGCTATTCGTTACCGCGCTTACTTATTTTCCATTCAAACTACAAACCATGTCTTCTATATCTGTCACGTGTAAGGTCCATGTCCTCTGCACAGTGCACAAGCATTGAACAACACGGCTACCGCGAAAAGCTTCCCCGTCTGCGATGGCGCTAACTGCACGTTGCTAAAAAAGCTGTTTCCGTTATTCCATGCCAACAAAATTGCTGCTTTTCGTTTGTATCCCTTGGAAGAAAATTTTACGTTTCTATTTTCGTTTTGTTTCCATGTTTCGCCTCTTTGTCGTCAACAACATCGTCACCATCTATAACTACAATGTATTTATGAAGGCGGAAACTTTGTAAGCTGTGCTACAGGTCGGTATGATTATATTCTTCCATTTTGTTTCGTGTGTTAATTAGGNATTCGCTTCATGTTTCTTAAAAGCATCTNCATACTGCTGCTTTACGTATCGTTGTGACTATGCCAGACATTGNAAATTTGCCGAATTTCATGCTCGGTTTTCTTGGCGAATAAGTATTACGATTNAATTACGCTGATAAATANTCTTTGTTTGGCCTCGAATCTGGGAATCCGCCACAGTCATTGGATTGAAATGAACTTCTTATTCAGTGAGTGAAACTAATTAAGTTTTTCCTCTTGATCTTGTCCTGACTTAACGAGATTGATAATAAATCGAACTGGATGCGGCATNATACGAGAGTAGAATATTTGGGGGTGAATCAATATATTCAAGCAAGACCCAAANATAGTTCTGACATGTANATTGTACAATGTACATTGTACAGGGTTGCATTTAANACAAAAATCAATTTAAAACAAACATAAACAAGGCCCTTGTTTAAAACATGTTTTTTTATTATTTATTTTTTTCAAGCCATGACGTCACACATATTCNATTGTGACGTCATAGTGGATTGACATTGACAAATTGAAAATATACGGTAAATATAGCTCCTTTGACGAAATATCTACGTATTATAGCTGTTGAACCGACTATTTTGAGGGTTCCAACCATCCATCCCGTCGGCTATATCGGGTGGTAATCGTCCGTTGGCTCATAAAACAGGTTTTTTTGAAAGTATTTACACAATTATGGCATAATTATGCAACTTAAAAAAACACAATTCTTTCTAAAAGGCCTTCGTTTAAAACACTGTTGAAAACATGTTGTAAACAAAGTGTTTTAAACAGCCATTTGTTTTAAATGCAACCTTAATTGTAAATTAGGGTTGTTCAAAAACAATTTTTTCCCGGATTCCAGCCATTCACTGTCAGGTTACCCTAATACCCTAATTTGACTCGATTCCAACCCATACAAGCGGAGTTATTTGAGTTTTTCGTTCATAGTTCTCGGATTTTTCTTCATCGGTGGATAATCCAAGAAGTATCAACGAAAAACTCAAATAACTCCGCTTCTAATAGTTGGAATTGATTCAAATTTGTTTTTTATTGTTTTTGAAGACAACTCAACAATTTCATGGGGTTGAAAGAAAAGTTAGATTTTTTTTACAATTTTTCCTAATAAATTAAACATTTTAATTAGCTCTGCGGCCGCTCAGACTTGTTAGAACTGAACCAAATTTGGTGTGCAGCGTTTTTAGGGTAACCTGACAATTTAATCCGTGAACGGCTGGAATCCGGAAAAAAAGCTATTTTTGAACAACCCTCATCGTGCAATGTACATATGCCCGCGAGCGCACAGAGACTTTCTGCCGTTGTCTGGGCCGTATCAAGGCATGACGTAGATATGCATAAATAAGCGTTTTCACCACCATCCATTTCCCTATTGCTAGGCAATTGATTGATCGCACAATATTCGAATTCCAGGCGTAAAATTGATTTTTCCATATCAATAAGTTAATAGTAGTTGATGCTGGCTATTACGCAGATATTTTTGTAGCCACCAAGATTGGATGCTGCAAGTGTATGTACGAATGGCCCTACATATGCAATAAAAGCCCATCCATCTCGTCTAATTCTCTATTCGGTATTGTGATTGTCATTTATTATGATACTGGTCGCTATGCTGATCCTTTGACCGATACTGTCATCCCGAAGCATGTGAAATCTGGATAGCGGTTCTTGGATTGCTAGAATCATAGGTGAAGGAGACATATGAAACTTGTGGGTTCAAAAATGCCTGACAGAGATTCATAACACCATTAAACTAGTTGATATTCACAAAGCTACGAAATGTCATGCAAGCTAACACGTGACACCGGAAATTTTGTGGTGTCTCCGGAGAAATGACCGCTATTTTAATTCTTCTTCCCAAATTCCTGTCAACATTTCCACAAATACCGGGCGTTGTTGCACGTTTGGGGGTGCGTTTGCACCCCTGCCCCCTCTCCCACACTACTATTGACTGATTGCATAGTACGGTATAGTATGCCATAGTCTCTTTCCATTTCAGTCAGCGATGGCAGAATTGGAATCGAATTGCACGGCGGAGGTGTCGGGCGATCGTAAAGTCGAAAACGTTTTATTGGCTAGTCATAGCCCTCGTATTCCTCAACGCGGTATCTTTAGCGTCAGAGCACCATAACCAACCAGATTGGCTTGGAGTAGTGCAAGGTATGTGAATCTTGCTTTTGCAAATCTGAGATCTTATTACTTGTGATCAGTCGCTTCCTCATGTAGTAACTTGTGCGATTTTGCTATGCCTGTCACATATTGAACATTTACCTTCTGGCGTCTACCGCATATCGTGCAGAGCCACAGCTCCCTATAATAGTATTTTTCGCGGGTACTTGTTGAGTCACCGGTATTGACTTGTACTAGTGCCTCACTATTCGCAAGTACATCTCTGCTGAACTGGGACATACCTAATTAGGATGCATGTGTTGAAATCGCGCTATGAATTAATTTTACCTGACTTCGGCATGGTAAATCCGAATCCCTATTTCGATTTGAGAAACATTTGTATTCTGCGTGTTCAACTGTCCAAATACAAATATATATTCAACTTCCAATCAGCTAACGCAGGGGTTCTTAAATCGAGGTTGAAAATGCACTGTTTAAATACATCATTAAGAAACTTAAAAAAAGATAAATGATTGGCAATGACGCCGTGAGTGGGGCTGTAACTGGCTTTTCGAGTCATTAGTTGGCCTAAATAGAATTAAGAGAGGTGGCATTTTTAGTCATCGGCTAACTTCTCAGGCATCAAATAGCCTAAATCGAGATTGGGCCACCAATTGGAGAGCTTTTTTAGTCCGCCCTGAATACTTGAAGGGTTCCGCTATCAAAAAAGTTTGAGAACCACTGGTCTGACATAATACCGTTGAGAAACCAGACACACTGCGTCGTAGAAGTCTTAGTCGTAGTATTTATGTCGATCGCATATGCATTTGCAATGAACGGACTGAATGTATCCCAATATCCTACTCCGTGAGATGTACATATAGTATTCATCTGTATTTACGCGGGTTTTGCATTCCAAAGAAAACTCATATCTGTGTATATCGTGCAAGGACCTCTGGTCGAGGTCAAAAGACATATTTACTGTGTTGCTGTTTTTGTTATGCATATTGTTCTACATCTGTGGTTCCCAAACTTTTTATGGTCGTGACACCAAGTTTCGATTTGGATATGCTGCGCGAACCCACCTCTCAATTTGGCGTGCTGGTTGCTAATACAAAATGGTCAGCGCCCTCGGCCAAAGCTACTCGCGGCCTATGTATGAAGCTGGCGACTATGTGCGCAGCAATAGCAATTATGAACTCTTCAGCCTCTGTCCTTAGAGTGAGAAACTCAGTCAAGACTATAGCTACGTTACGCTATGACTATAGCAACGTTATATAGGTATTTTGGAAGATTTCTATCTATGTCAAATGGAACTACAGTCAAGTACTGCTACATGAAATGTTGCGTCACGCGAAATACAGTTGACGATCTATAAATTATTCGACCGTGCCGAGCGTGTGTGTATGTATGTATTATACTGACAGTATACTTCATAGTGAGTGATGTCCAGAGTCCAGGCACCAACCAAGTTATATCAGGTGGCGCTATAAAATGGCGCTACGACTAATCGGATGCCTTGTTTACCGGGTTCGGATTCCTCGGAGCTCGAGTTTTCTTCTATAATGAAAAATGAACTAAAATATTCAGAAATGAGCCGCCGATAGCATCCGATTAATTGGCATTCTTGCAATGGTCATTGGTATTTAATTTTTGACTCCGCGACCCCTAAGAACAGGCAACCGATCCCACGGGGCTCGCGACCACTAGTTTGGAAATCCCTGTTCTATATCAATGGTCATTTCTCATTTTTCACGTATAGCGCGACCCACTTACGATTACTCTGTTGTTAGTCTCGGATTTTTACGCGCCGAGAGACCCGCCATGCCACCATAGCGGCGTATCGTATCCAAGGACTTTCCACGCTTAACGCATACGCTAAATCCCGCCTGTGGCATTCGTTTATCACAGGCTATAGTGGCTATCCTTGCCGCGCTACTGGAATCAGGCTTTCAAATGTTATAGCTGGTCTGGTTACGGCTAATCTACATGTCGCGTCCATGCAGTGGCAATGATCCATCAAATTGTCCTGCGATTAGATCACTCATGGAGTGCTTTCGCGGAGGACTCGCTTGGAATTGCGTCTCGGCGTTTGCCGCTGTCAGAGACGCGTAACGTAAATATGGATATGTTTTGTAATGGTCGTGATAAACCGTTAAATCAAACGAATCCCCGCCTTAGAACACATACAAGTGGCCTTTAACGTTAGCCCCGTTTTCTATCATACATGCACGGCGGTACTTCATCTCCTATCAAGAGATTGTCACGGCGTGAACGACCACACGCAATGATTTGGAAAGTTCAAATATGTACCTTCTATGCAACCACAAAGAATATTATGCCAGTTCTACATCATATTAAAGATTATTTGTTATTTTTTCGACTATTCCAATTTCATTGCACTTTGCGACAATGCTATGAGTTGCTCACGACTTCACAGATATGCCATTGCAACCAATCTAGGTTTACAACCTTCCATAGTGTCAAATAGTACAGTGTTTCAAGAGTATCGGTAATAGCATCATAATAAGCCTGTATCGCTGGTCGATCACATTTTGCAAAGCGCCAATATTGCGTCACAATGATGAATGACCGCCCAGTAGAAATGTCGTGCGGTGTTACCACAGTGGTGTTACGTAAGCACCTGGTGGCCTGGTAGATCGCTATCTCTCTTTAACCATATATTGTCGTCTGATCCAATTTTCTGGTATGTGTTCATTGCGCAGATTGTCTCTGATAAGGATCGCTCTATTTGGCGCGCGCGGGATATCTATTTTTGCAAAAATGCCGTGAATGTCCTGTTGAATTGTTGGAGTGTACTTATTGATCTTCTTGTGATCTCCGGAAACCCGCGATTAAATGATAGACTAGGGTTACCATACGTCCTCTTTTAAGAGGATTTGTCCTCTTTTTTGNAAATCNTGGTTAAATATAGGGTAAACTGTGGCTGAAATATAGGAANTCTTTATTTTTAGTCAACCGAACACNAAATGGGTGAAAATTTANCATTTTTTCAGGATTTACCTCCGGTATTGCAAGTCTGAAAATTTTGAAAAAGTGTCCTCTNTTCAGATTTCCAAACTATGGTAACNCTATATAATAGACATGCCCCTAATCGGCGTAATCGCCTATATTTTATAACGATACTTTCTGNTAAATGCGAAATGCATTGCATCAAGTTGATATAGGTCCGATGCTCATGCAAATTTAACNGATTTTGAAATGNGTCTCGTATTTCTGNACCAGTCNAGTTTGTATGTGCGCTGTTTCAAGTTGTGGTGGCTGCTAGTTCGAATCATGTCCATTTACATCAGTGCTTCNGAACCTCGTCGNTACTGAGGTGTCTTTNATTTTGAAAGAACGAAAATACTTGGAAGGNCATCATTGAAGCGCTGTAANAATATNGTGTAACAGCGTTCCAATANAAANTTCTCGCTGCAAATTTACTTTCGATCAAACTATCAAATCCANAGATTTTTANTAAAGGTTCAGAACCAGTGATATTCATTAACTAAGCNCTTCAANTAGCCNGAACCTTNGTACAATGTACNTCGNACATACACTGCACAAGTCATCCAAAATATNCTTTCTGACCCAGCCAAGACTACGTATAAATCCGCCCCTTGATGTAATAGGTGGTCTNCCTTCCTTNCACGATGTTCTGATTCTCAATATATATTGGTCCTCAATACATATCCACCCATCAAAGCCTTAATAGCATCTGATANGTATACGTGAGCCGACATTCATGCATTATCGCCAGTAAAACCAACGNCCCTCTACAGATCTGGCGAACAAGATCTTGCTGGTTCTNTTCACTCTGGAGATGTTGATGAAAATATATTCGCGCGGACTCGAGCAATACCTCGTCTCTCTTTTCAACCGGTTCGATTGCTTCGTCGTGTTGAGCGGGATACTAGAGCTCATATTGACAAGTTCAAAGGTAATTTGATGGAACTATGGTGATTGCGTGTACTGTAACGTTGGCGATCTGGGGCGTATTTTCTCCGTGATGTGGTAGGCACTGGANGAACTTTTNNCTATTTGCANATNGTAGACAATTACAGCTACGTGCAAAAGTTACATAACNATGAAATGTACCAGTTCTACACCATAAATTTGACCGTTCACTTTACTNGTGGTTTACCNTTNCAAATTNTGGTCTACATCNACAAACTGATGGCATTCCAGAGCATAGGTTCTCAAGCTAGCCACTCAAGTAGAAGTTAAAAGTAACGCCGAAAATTACTGCACAAATAAAAGTAGAAGCAACGATTTCAAGTGGAAATAAAGCATAAACGGTATCAAAACTAATCAGATAAGTAGTTTCAAAACGTAAATTTGGTCGGTCGGTCGTATGATTTTAGTAGTTAATCTGAGACGCCTTCGAAATTGCGACTAATGCAAAATAACTAACGGCACGACATAAACAGATGCAATCTTCGAAAACAGATTCCGTCACTTTGATACTAGGGGACTGTGTGACAATTCCACTCATATAGGTGATGCAAACGTGTCACATTATTACATTTTACGTTTCAAAATTCAAATCGTAGAATTCAAACAGTCTGACCTGAGAAGTTTGTCAACGAGAAGTGGAAGTTGAGAAGAACAGCTGTTGAATGGTAACTGACCAATGACCAACTCTGTTTTCAGGTGATGGAGCCTTTAGGCATCTCGGTCCTGCGTTGCGTGCGGCTGCTTCGTATTTTTAAAGTCACGAGGTTCGTCGCGGTTCTAGGTTATATCGTCCGTCGTGACGTTTCAGTCTCCATCCGCGCAGGTATTGGAAATCGCTGAGCAATCTCGTCGCGTCTCTGCTCAATTCCATCCGCTCCATCGCCAGCTTGCTGGTTTTGCTTTTTCTATTTATTATCATCTTCGCGCTGCTCGGGATGCAGCTTTTCGGCGGGCGGTTCGTGGGCATCTCGTCCACCGAGAAGATCCGCTCCAATTTCGACACGTTGCGTCAAGCGCTGTTGACCGTGTTCCAGGTAACGGTATACGGTGATGTTTTCAATGAATATGCGTAATCAAATGTCTGAGTGTAAGAGGGGGGGCGAAGTCATATGGTTATTTGTCCAATTGATTGTATATATGGGTGTCAGATTCCATAGACTACTCCTTGTCGCTTCGACATCTTCCTGTCTTTTCATTGTATCGCATTTTTGTGGTGTATTGAACTGATAAAATTGCTAATAAACCAATCATCATCATCATCATCATGATGCGGCTTATTGCGGTAACACGTGAACAAATTCTGCGCTTGGGTTCTGAATGATTGGCATATTGCATATACATTATAAACTTGATAATATGTTGGGTGGCTAAAATACAGATGTGGTCTGTAACGGACTTCTACTCATTCCAAGTATAGTGTTGCGTGTACTTCCACTTCTTACTGCATTGGTTATGATCTTGAACTACTTCCAATTCTACAGTTTTTAGGAAAAACGATTTGTTTCTCACACTGTGGATTTGGAATAGAATAAGTAGACTACTATTCGATAGACTATGAAATATCCTTTTCGCAACTACTTCAAGTTTATTTGACATGTCTCTCTACTTCTATTCTCGTAATGCAGTAGAAATTTCTTCACACTTCTATATGATTTGACCACTTCGGTGTATGTGATGCGTCCCTTCCCGGTAACACAGTAAAAATGGGGTTATTCGACCCTGACTGCTTGGCCACCCCTAGGCTATACTACACGGATTGCATATACATTATACACTTTATGTTCGGCGCCTCAATTAACATGAAAATAGCTGATGAAACTGTTACCTTTCTCTTGTTGCACGTTCCATGTGGGCAGAGGTCACCGTCAGATTAGTGCTGGATTTAAAACCGATCAATCTTAGGAGTTAAGGTGGATTATCGAAGTGGATTTTGAAATGCAATTGCGGTGTATAGAAGAAGACACTCAAGGCTGTCGGCTGGTTTTGTGAACAAATATAGGATGAAGAGCAACAACTCGCTGCTGGTATACCGATGATTGAACGCCAGTAATGAATTTCTTCGAGTTCAAGATCTGTGTTTGCATTTGAATCCCCCGACTCGATAGTTCTGTTTTGTAATGTTCAGTTTCAGATTTAAGCTTCCCAGTCATGCTGAAATAATGGCGATCCGATTTACGCCCGACTAAATTCTGTGGTTCTAGTTAAGTGTAAAGTTCAATTCTAACTGCGGCGAGGTGTCGACTGACGAACAGTGTACCAAATTATCCAATCCAGCGCGTATGTGCCACACTAAATGGAAATTCTGTATGTCGCCCATCTGCACCATAGGTCCATACTCTGGAAATCTCACCGACCTATATTCGTTGGTTGTTGTTATTTTGTGGTATTCATGGTCTTACAATGGTCATTTACACCAGACCGATATTCCTTATTTTGATCCCGTAGCTGCCGACTTATGGCGCGGCCGACTTCTAGGCTTTTTGTAAGACACCGGTTACGCGGATGAGATGCCAAGGAGGCGTATGGATAAACCTCTAACACTTGGGTAGGAATTCTTGAGTCTACCTCGGTCGGACTCGAATCCACAACCCATTGGTGTTGCACATGTGGATTATACCACTATACGCTACCTCGCCACAATTTTATGGTTGGTTATACTGGTGGTAGTGATTAAAAAAAGGTCAACTCTCCCGCCTGTTTGACATATCCTAATATTTCGCTTATGGATACTAAAGCAGATAAGGGTCCGGATACAGTACTTAAAAGGTCCGCCAATTCAGTATCGCTACCATAGCTTATAAGTTGCAACTGATGTTAGCGACACCTTTAGGTACAAACATCTACTTTCACACCCATTCCAGTGGATGAAAACATTTCAAAATCACCAATTCGAGTGGAGATATATCCCCGGGGTGGTGCAATATATCTGCAAGAAAAATCCATGGCCTGATTTGCATCATACGCTATATGGACATGGTGTAAATTTGTTTAATGCCAGAGGTGGTCCAAGTAGTCAGCTTTGCTGCTCAAGTAGCTGTAAAAGCATAGCAATTTCCATGCCAAAACTACCTCGAGTTGAAGTAGAAAATAAGGCCGGAAAACTATGAAGTATGTATAGTCGCATAAGTTTAGCAGTTAATCGAAGTTGACTACTTTTGAAGTCCCAAAGTGCGTCTTCGCAACCATGAACAAACAATGGCTCCACAAATGGGTCTAATTTTCGAACATATATTCAGTTACTGTGATAAAGGGGCCATTTCTCCCAATTGCTGTGACAAGTAGAATTGGTCGGTACCGGAAGGAGGCAATACCTACTTGAATACCCGGAAAACTAATAGTATTCCATTACTGACCACTGGTAAACACGTCTATATATTTTCTGCTAATCTATGTAGAGTGCATAAAGACCGAAAGGTAAATCCCCAGTTTCCAGTTCACGCTTTTGCGCGTATAATCATATAGCTACCAATTAGATTACCAATTGGAATATCGTATTTTATCCCAGTTGACGCCTGTTGCTTCCAGATCCTGACCGGCGAGGACTGGAACGTGGTGATGTACAACGGCATCGCGGCGTACGGCGGCGCGAAAAGCGTCGGCTTCGTGACCTGCATCTACTTCATCATATTGTTCGTGGGCGGAAATTACATTCTGCTCAATGTCTTCTTGGCCATCGCGGTCGACAACCTGGCGGACGCGGAAAGCTTGGGCGCCGCTCAGAAGGAGAAGGAGGAGGAGAAGAAGCGAAAGAAAACCGCGAGACTCACGAAAATACGGTAAGTTCCGAGCATACCTGTGCAATCCACCAATCTAGCTATAGTTGTTAGTCAGCTAACTATTGTTTTTAGTAGTTCTAGTTCTAGTTGCGGATTTTTTTTAATTGAGTAGTTCTAGTTTCAGTTGCGCTTATTTAAAATTAAGTAGTTTTAGTTCTGGTTGCACATTAAAAGAAAAAAAATGTGCCTAACAACCACAGAAAACACGTGTTGCCGTATGATAACAGTGGCGTAGCAAGGCTGTGGGTTTGGAGTCGAGACCCCTCCCAATTTAGACTAGTACTGATGTTCCTGTGGAAAACCGACCAGATTCCGATAAAATAGAAACTAATGAGTTGCTTCGGAATTGAATCTACTTAGATGATTTCAACTAGTTAACGTAGTTCAAAGCAACAAATCTCTACTACTACAATTGGAAGAATAAAACTCTGAATAATACTCGTACCAAGTAGGTTTATAAAGTAGATTTGTTTGAGGTGTCACATGCTCTTAGCTGTTGATCGGATGTGGCATGCGGCTGCTTTCAAAATTTCAAGATGATCTTAGCGACTAACGCAAAATTACTAATAGCACTACAAATAGACGCAATCACCTAAAGTATATTTACTTATTGTGATACAGGGTCTGTCTGTCACGGTTCTTATCACTTCTTATGACAATTCCACCGATAAAGGTGATGCGCGAAGTTTTTCTGTGGATACTTTCGACGTTTTAAAACCGAAAGTGTTAAAAGCAGCTGTTGAAGTTGACGTAGAAGTAGTCCAAGAACATAACCACACGAGAAATTAGTGCAAATAGCCAAAACGGGCTTGAGGACTCCAAAAAAGTTGGACTACGTAATTACTAATTTCTGTTCCCCTCTGGTTTCGGAGCCGTAGCGACATTTCTGAATTTAGTCTCGCTGTCTATCCCCGCGCTTATTCGGTCTTCAGCTGCTGACGCGTGGTTCCTTTCAGAAATCTTTTTAAAAAGAAGGAGCAGACGAGCCAAGACGTTCCGGATCCCGTTGAAAGGGGCGCGTTGAGTCGAGTGGACGAGGAGGGATCTTTTCACGAAGACGCAGCGATCAGGTTTGAACAATTTCGTGATTAGTCGCGATCAGGGACCCGGCCGCGATAATTGCACAGAACACAGCTCCTGTCGGGACCTATTATTTCATTGAAGAATTTGCCGTCACGATTCGATCACGATCACCAATACGTTTCAGTGTTCAAACTTTGACGCTTTGAGCTGCGAATCCGAATTTTGTAACGCGAATATGCTACCATGCCGGTAGAGTCATTGGACTGGAACTCGAAACCTCTAGTCTTGTATTAGAGAACCTTTATTGATTTCTTTTTATGACGAAAACCTATGAAAACGTGTATTTCGCCGATTTCGATCGTATCAGGTAAACCGAAGTCTCTGGTGCAAAGTATTGCTTCCACGCCCATTTAAATGGGTGAAAACGAGTCAGACACGCCAATTCTGGGGAAGATATATGACAGCAGTGAGGTATCTTCCGTTTTTATGCACCACCCTCTGAACCACTGTAAAACACCGAGATATATCTCCATAAGGATTGGTGTCTTCAACTTTCTCTCTCTCTCAAGGCGTGACAGCAAATATTGGTACCAGAAAGTGCCGATAGCGGGACTTGCACCATTATACGCTACGGCGGAAATCTTGCAAATACTTCTATTTGTACCAATGTATTTACAGTGTTCCCGCGTATAGATTACTCCTATCAGCTAGATGTTTTGAAGTTTTATTTAGCCAATACACTCCGAATTGAATACGAATGACTAGTTATGAGTGCAGACGGGTCAGACTTCCATTAAATCCGATTTAAAACCATCGGAATGATAATGACGCAAAGTAAAGTACTATCCCTTCTCCATATACACTCACAATTCAGCTATACCATTCTGTTACGTCAGTTTAAATCTTGTAGTCGCGTGCTACTTACATTCGTGACTGTGTGGTCGCGTTGCTGAATTGCGTTGGTCGCATAAGGAAGCCACCAACGAATTTTAGCCACCAAACTAATCAAACAGAGAATCGCATGCTTATGGTGAACCGCTTTTCCACAGTGACATTGCTAGACTCTTGCGGGTAATTGACATAGTCAGCAACGAATTATCAAGTTTTCGCGCAGCCACATACTTTACATAATATCTTGAATGATATGACTGGATTGTAAGTGGCGATGTACAAGTGTCCTCGATGTGAGACTTTTGACCTTACCACGCAGGATAGAAATCACGGAGGCTTCCGATACGAACTCGGATAAGCACTTGCCGGAGTGGAGCGACGCCGACAGCCCGCCGGAGATACCTGTTGGGCCCAGGCCGAGGCGCTTGTCCAAAAGCGCGCTGAAATTGGAGGAAGTACCCATGCCTGCGGCCACCTCTTTCTTTGTGTTTACGAGACATAACAGGCAAGTGACTGTCGTCGGGGCGTTTTGAAATTGTAATGTAGCGCGGTGTACGATTCAACATGCCTCTCGTGTCGTGTTGATGTAGTCTCATAAAGTCGAGTAATGTCGTACAGATCTATTCATGCAAAAATAGAAGTAGCGATCCAACCGGAAGTGGAAGTGAAAACATAACAACTTGAGTAAGTGGTACCGTTAGGCAAGACATATTTGAGTACTTCGAAAAGTAGAAGTACTTCTTACTGACCAACTTAGTATACAGTCTATCCCGCTTGTAACCGTTATCTTCCTACAGATTCCGCATCCTATGCCACAAAATCGTCAACAACAACATATTCAACAACGGCACACTCGCGTGCATCATACTCAGCAGTATAGCGCTGGCTTGCGAAGATCCAGTGGA
>ATSW01100774.1:0-12840 GCA_000444245.1 Botryllus schlosseri | reverse complement strand
ACTCAGGACTGACCTGTCACTGATAGGATATGGTAGCGAACGCAGTGGACTTGGAAACGACCAAAGCAACCACAACCACTAAAAATAAATGGTGCAACTATACTTCGTATAGCGATATGTCTAGTGCAATAGCGACCAATAATTTGAGAATCACTGTCGTAACCGAGGCCGTTGCCAGGTGCAGCTAACCGGTTGGCGGGACTCCTCGCTTGAAACGCTAAGTATGACAAAATTAAAAATGTTTGGTTGGTAATAATTTCACATTTTTTAACATTTGGGCACGCTGTAGGCTATACTAAAATTTCCGGCCCGTCATTTACTTTAATGCATATGACTCGGGTCAGCACGGTATAACAACTATCAGAAGCCACCCTCGCATTTATCATTTTAAAAACTTTTGTAACGATCTTTGATAGCCGGAAAGACCTGGCAATTATAGTGCTCTTTGTTCGTCACTATCTGTATCATTGCAAGCATTGTACTGAATAGCTTCCGCTGTTTTCATGAGATGATTTCAGATGAACAGTACATATTTATGTAGATGTTCTTCGGCGCAACTTCATGCTTGAACGTCGGCTCGCGAATTCGACGGCCGATGCCGCACTCTTTCACTTCGTTGCGACACGCCCAACAATCGGTGGGGCAAATTTACTTTAATAATATTTGGATTTTAGGAATCAACGCAATAAGAATATTCCATTATAAACCAGTTATTATAAATTCTAAGCTGGTAATGATAAATTGTGCTAGCATAGGTGGAGCTTGACTCGTGCGTGCCTCGCCTCTCTTTTTCCCTATATTGTTAAACACAATTTCCAATTTGCGCAGTTTTGAGAGTATATATGTTAGATATTAGTAATTCATTGACATCGGCAGAAAATTAATCAATAATTACTGAAGGTTTTCATCATTTTTAGTTATTTATCCTAAACACAAATGAGTTACTGCCTCACTCGGCTCTCCTGACCACATGCCACTCTATCATCACGGGTTTGCAATGTCTGCCCTCGACATAAATCGGAGATACCATACATCAGTTGTTCCCAACGTGGGCGATATCGACCCACGGTGTGCAATCTTGAAAAACAAGGTGGCGACTGGGAAGGGTGCAAAGGAGACGGAAATGTTGGAACGTCCAGTAGGATATATTTAATTGCCACGACCAAAAAATGCACGTGAACTCAACAAAATGTAGACGCGGAAACCGGTTTTCCGACCACATCCTTGGACAAATAACGTTTTTTTATTCAATCCACCAGCGATCAGAATTACGTCAATAAATTTCGCGTTTATATGTCCTCTTTTCAGATCCGTAAGTATTGGGGCTAAAATTTCTGTCGCACTTGATAAGTGGGCGATGAGTCGAAACAGGCTGTGAGCCGCAGCTACACAGCAATCGGAAACAGTACTTGTATTTTGGTTCATGGGGTACAATTTAAATATGGATCTCTCAAGAATTAGTCGTATTTTCACAGTTAAGACATCACCAGGTAAATACCTTTGCACGTATGTACACGGAGTACCACATCTATAGAAATTACAGGAAACTGACTCATTTACGCACATTACGCACCGTAATTAGGGTCGTGATAATTAAAACTATTGCGATCAATAGCCCTTACTGGCAACAGGTACAATCTGAGCAAGGAATGCATGAGAGTGACCTCGGGTGCTGTGCCTGTTCCGTATCATTATCGTGTATGTGGATTGCTTCGAATAAGAAAAGTAATCAATATACATACGTTTGCAATTGTAATCGTTTAGATCTATCTACCTGTGCAGTGTGCATAGAACAGAAACTTCGACAATGCGCGACGCGGTGAAATAAATTTAGTTACCCAAACCACAAAATTGCCGCGACCCGGGATTGAACCAGGGACCTTCAGATCTTCAGTCTGACGCTCTCCCGACTGAGCTATCGCGGCGATGACGTGGCCAGTACGGGGCTCGAACCCGCGACATTCGCGTTATTAGCACGACGCTCTAACCAACTGAGCTAACCGGCCGACGATCAATCGATGACATTTTTAGCTCTGGTTCCATGTCAGACTTAGAAAACCTTAGTAAAGACAGTTCGTGAGCAATGAGCATCATTCATGTTGTCAATGTCGATAAATCGAAGATATTTTTCATCAATTTGAAACACTACTTGTATTTAGCAGTGATAGGATCATGTCACTACCTTCGAGTCACAAGTCATTTCAAGTCATTGCACATTTTGACTCGAGTCAAGTCATGTCAATTGATTTTCAAAGGTGACTCGAGTCAAGTCAAGTCACTCGATTTTCGGAGGTGACTCGAGTCAAGTCAAGTGAAGTCAAGTCAAGTCACGAGTCAAGTCACAATTCAAGCCAAGCTGCCTTTTCGAAGTAAGAAGTATGCTTACGTCATTGCATTTTGCTAGCGGCCTGAAATACAGATTGAGTGGTCATTGATTCTGAAACGATGAACGAATATAGAGTTAAATATACATGCAAGAAGGTGCTGTGTCGTCCACATATACGTAGAAGTGTTGAATTACGTAAGTAATTCCATAGCCTCAGTTTATAGTTACCAGCCCAAATAGAGAATGGAGAATGGAGAAACGGATTGAAAAGATGCAAGACATTAAGCCATTTACATATTGATATGATACAATTTGTTTCGCCAACAATCCGAACATATGTATCATGCAAGATACAGTGATTTTTATCGACACCGACCATACTTGATGACTTGAAATTGACTCGTGAATTTTGCTCCGAGTCACGAGTCAATCCACATTTCTGATACGCCGAGTCAAGTCAAGTCAAGTCATTTTAGCAAAGTGACTAGAGTCCAGTCCAGTCACAAGATAATGGTGACTCGAGTCATACCAACACTGGTATTTAGGCCGACGGAATATTATGTGAGCAGGTGATCACTCAAGAATTCGTCGTCTTGTCACAGTGCTGTGTTATTGTCTTACCACCAAATAAATACCTATCTAAAGTATGCACATTTGTACCGTGAGTACAACATATACCGACAGTGCAGGGAGCTGATCCATTTACTACCGTAATCAAGATCGTGATAATCGAAACGGTTGAGATCACTCGCACTTTAAATATCTTGTAACTGGCAACAGGCACAATCAGAGAAAGGGATGTACGAGAGAGAGTGACAAGGTCGATTCGTGGAAGTCAAGAGAGGAACATATCGAAAATTGCGGAAATTCTTCATAAGTGAGGCTTCAGGTTTCAGGTGCACACATCCTGTGCCGTGATAATCGCGACACCCAGACTAATTGATCTTTATCGTGATTCGTTGCATGCGAATTGCCTGATCTATCGACAATTAACCAGAGTACTGTTCTCACTGGAGCCTCCTGACACATTACAGTAATTCAAATATTGCAATGAAGTTCCAACGAGCAGCCTCTCCACGCCACAACTGTGGCACTAACGGTTGCTGGTTCGAGTCTCCCCGCCAAACCGTTTCTAAGTTAATCCATCTAGTCTCCTGAGCTACTTATACGATGTCTTTGCTAAAAAATGCCAAGTCTCGATGCGTTTGAAGTTTTCGGGGTTGGAAATTGCTTTCAGTATATTCGAAATTTCTGTAGTCAGAGTCAAAGATAAAGTGTAGGCCTATCGACTATAAATTGGTATTGTTATTTTTGATAGTAGTATCATAAGGCCAATCTGAATTTAGCGGAGACTGCGATGCATACTTACATGGACTTGCGAGTACGAGTCGCACTTTTGCTATTTCGAATCGTTCGCCAGTCCCTTGTCGAGTCGCATGGTAATTTATTGGGATCAAAAGTAATGTTCCCTCTAATTCTTGATGAGTCTTCCCATACTCACCTATACTCACTACGCGGTCCCTTGGACAACAGTGCCTAACGACTGAAAAAAGTCTTAACTTCCGATTTTTTGTGCTCAGCTTATATTTTCTTTGCGCAGTGACCGTGTCAGCACCAGACATGGGGTAATCGCGATTAGTAATCGTAATCGATTACCACGATTACAGCATTTTCAAGTAATCGTAATCGCAATCGATTACATTCGAAAAAAATCCAAAGTAATCGTAATCGTAATCGACTACTTCGCATATCTAATCGATTGTTTTGTGAAAGAACGATTACTTTTTATTTGTACAATGAATATGACATATCCGAACATTCGAGAACAAGGAAGAGATATAATACTAGGTTATTGATAGCGCAAGCGGTTGATTTTCGAACGCCACTGCTCATTATTACGTCAGAAATATTAGCTTTGCTCGTCCTTGCGAAAGAAGTATCCACACGTAGTAAATATATATTCTATGTACATTGTTGTGTGATTGTTAGAACAGTGTAAGCCAGGCCTGGGCAAAGTGCGGCCCGCGGAGCGATTATGTGCGGCCCGCCAAAGGTTGCTTGAAATTTAAAATATAAAACCTACTTTTTAATGTTGCTGCGTGGACTAAAACCATAGGAAGTATAAACTGAACCGGAAATTCGTTTACTATCCAGCCTGTTCATTAACATACCGTGATTACGCAGCATATACGTACCTCACATGCCTAATCCAGATTCAAAGTAATGTCGATGCGGCAAATTATGCTGTAAGAATTAAAATCACAAGAAGTCACCAAATCTTCTTTGTTGCCATTGTCACATTAGGCATTACACGGTGTGTGTTTCAAATTGTTACGTGATGTTTTTCCAAATCCATAATTCGTAAAACAAGTGAATCAGTGCTCATCATTTCTATGAATATATCACCACACATAAAGGATGTCAGAAAAATAAAAGTCGAAAGTTGAAATTCAAAGATGGTTAATAATTGCAACCGTGGCTAAACAACGAGACCATTTCGGCAAGCTCACAGTACACACGTCTCAGAAACTGCTACCAAGACAATAAGCTATATATTATCTTCAGAACCGTAACTCCGGCACCCCAAACCCCCCAATTGGGTGGCAAGCTCGACGGGCGCCTAAAATTATTTTGTGAATGAACATAAATTATAGGGTATTATTTTGAAAATTTATGCAACTTCATTCAAATTTTTCTCGCGCCCTGCGCGATTTAGAGATCAATGGTTTTTAGAATTGGGCATTTCGGCGTTAGCCATTTACCGCGCCACGACGCACCAAGATAAATGAACTTTAGGCCAACACGGGATTCCGAGAAGGTACTGCAATTGCAACTGCTGATCAAATTAACTAAGTAAAGGGAAAAAAGCTCGATAGCGAGAAAACCTTGGCCGAAAAGGACTACCCTTATGTTGACCGAAAACCGCGGAGTCCAATTGTCCATAGGCAATATTTGCCAGTGAAGAAATACCAATCGGGAATCGGGTGCGTCTTTTTAGTTTGGTACGCTTTGGCGATTTCAATATCTTTTCACGTAGCAGACGGGAGGTCACGAAANACCAACATGTAACGTAGTAATTATACCAACGCGCCCTCCTGAATATTTCCAAGACAGTATACCTCACTCAACTCTAGCGGTAAAATTGAGTAGGCCACTGCGTGGGCTGAGAGAGGTTAAAAAATATAGCAATATATATGCAATTACNAATATTATTGACCNATTGAATCATGANTCNTNAAAAAATTCNGCGCTTCNCGCGATTNAGGCATAAACGTTGCCAATTAGTGTATACAAGACATCTCATGCATAGTGCATCTCGATGGGGGCTGATCTGGGGGCGAAGCCCCCTGGAGCTTGGTTCAGAACTCTATGGGGGCCCGAGACCAACGTTTGGGGGGATGACGACGGGTTGTTTCAGCCATTCCAAATACATTTTGATGTTTTGATAGAAAAATGCGGATAGGGGTTTAAAGAGACTTCAAAATGTATCATATTTAAAATTGTTTCAAAATATGAGGGCACATAAATATTGTTTTGGGTAATTAACAGTCACTTTGTCATTTCCCAATATCAACACATCCACTGAGCACTGATTCGCGTAATTCACTGCTCCCAATTTAGAAATAAAATCAATACGCCTTGGCAGTCTCAAATTCTAAAATTTCNGACTCGGCCCGCCAACATATTTCTGCTNCTNATTTGGCCCGCGGAGAAAAATAATTGCCCACCCCNGANNTAGNGAGCTCAATAACGGTCATCGTAAGCGGATGACCCAGCTGCACCTTGCCTCAGTAGAGTTGTCTTAATTCGTATCATAATAAACTTCTTTTTAGTTGATTTGTTGTTGGAGTTTTTCTTATTATAGGCCTACCTATGTGTCACGGTGGCTTTCCGCCCGTATTCTACGGTTCGTTACACATGACTACCTCACAGAACGAGGCCGCGCATCGAACGCACATGGTCATTCTTTTGTCTGAGAACGTCGCACAGTGAACAGGGTGTTCTTATTGCTCTTGCATTCTAATTGACAATATTGTAATTTCTCAGAGTATTGCCAGCGTATTTTTTTAACGTTATGTTATTGGACCAGACTGATTGACCTTGATTCTACAATACATCGTAACGGGGATATTATTGTGTCTGTGATCTGGACTTATAGCAGTCAGTTGAAGATACTCGAAGTCCGTCATTACTCGCACCGGTACTCTAGTCCGGCTCAAGCTGAGCTGTTTCAATCCTGTGAACGATTGCTTTCGCAGTCCCACGGGACACTATGTCTGCAATAAAGTTTAGTAACGCAAACAACATGGGAATATTGAAACGTAGTTTTTATTACTGAAATTTAAACCAGCAGCGAGAGAACTAAATGAGAATTTATTCAACAACGAAAAATTTGAAATGAAGACATATTAAAAACCACAGTATGAGTCAAAGACCAGCAATAGTCGGAGATTGAAAATTAACTAATGCTGCGCATACTTGGACAATTTCATCGATATAAGGCCTCATCGGTGCACTAATGCAGTGCAGTATACTGTAATTTCGCATCCTTTCGATTGCACGTTCCACGTGGATTCTACTTCTAGCAATTCGCCTCGCCTCTTCTTTGGTGAACTGCTTTCTGGCAATTAGAAAGGGAGGAACGTTCAAGTACACGTCATGAGGCAAAAGATCGTAGATAAGAAAGCCTTTGTCTGCTAGTATAAGGTCACCAGCCTGTAATGAAATAGGAAGGGTTGGTATAAAGACTGCACAAAATGCCGCCAAATGAGATTGATTATAATTGCACAAAATGCCGCCAAATGAGATTGATTATAATTATCTTACTTGCAAATGAGAAATAATTCCAGATTTTGATGTTATTTCCTTGTCCGATGTGCTTCCGGGAAATCCATAGTAATTCCACCATTTGGTGCAACCGCAAGTAAATATTTAACAGTGAGAGAATGTTTATAATTGCTGTAAGTTGCTGAAGCTGCATTCAGGTCTTGCCTTGGATTCTCTATCCGGATTTCGGTGCAATCAATGATTACTCTGCAATTATTAAAATCCCCAAATTTCATTGGCAGAGAACACTGATTTTTTTCTAGGGATGGTATGACATCCATGTAACCCAAAAAAAATATTTCGTGCACCGCTTGCAGATAAGTCCTGAAAATGTTGATGGGTGTGGTATGGCTTACATGGAATCGGATGGCAATATCGTAATAGGGCAGATCCAGTTTAAGTTTCATTAAAAACAAAAGCAACTGATCTTCAGTTGATAGTTTTATTACACGGTCTCCCGACCAATATGAAAGCGGCTGGAATCGTTCAATTGCATCTCTAATAATAAGGAAATTGCCGCGTGATAATCCTGTATAATTAGTAATGGTATGGTCTGGCAAGTTTTCATATCTAAAGAGGTTCCCTCTTAAGTTGGCAATTTCCGCGGCGGTTTCGTCCAGTTTCTGAGACAACCGTGATGGTCCGGAATAATCAGGGACTGGAAGATTTTCCTTGGATGCTTTCTTGTGCGGAAATAGCTTTCTCTTGGTACCGGTCATTATTTGTGATGCCTGTGCAACATTACTAGCCAGGACTGAAGTAGCACTTGTCCTTTGCCTTTGCCTGATGTCTTGTGATTCTCCTCTCAAATTGTGGCTGGGAATGGCTGTACGTGTCAGCCGAATTCTCTGATACTGCAATGGTGCGTCACTTTTTGATTTACAAAATTCCTCATTAGTAAAGTGATGAGAACAGACGAGTGAAGCTTCTGTCGGAGTGTAGCTTTCTCTTCTGATCCTCTCCAACCACGCTTTCCTCAGTTTAGCATCCGACGGAAATTTGCGAAAGCTCCTACATCTTCCTACCTCATTTACGGAGCTGGCGCTGCACTTATAGAAACACAGCAGAAATGCGGCATCCTTATGAACCACCGGTACCAGACCAATCGAATACTTTTCTTTTTAATCATACCGGTTTATATCTCCTGGAGAGTTGTAATAAAACAGTTGAGGAACATGGATATAGTAAAATCGATCGCAAAGAGAAAACACGCTAGCATACTTGAACCTGGACATTGGACAAGCACAAAACGATGTCAATCGCGGTTACTAGTGAAGCCGCTACCTCAGTGTCCAAGGGCGTCATGCATCAATGGCTCTCCACCTTTCCGGCCGTATTCGTTCATGATATTTACGTTTCATTGCATTAGCTTCACATTTTGTTGCGAATGTGTTTTGATCAACTGGTTTCGATAATATCTGCTTCGAGCTATTTTATTGATTGCCAGTGAACTCGGCACTTGGTGAACTCGTCACTTCGTTTGACCATAGATGCTTAGCGATCTCTATTGTTTTACGTTTATGACAATACAGTCTTCCCCGTGACACCAATAAATCTTTCTCATGAACACATCGAAACTTATAAAGGTCAAAATAATTATTTTTGCGTTCGAAGAAACGGATATCATAAATTACATATCGCTCATTAACTATATTTTGTTAGCAGGATGTTTCCCTAATGTCACTCTTCAACCTGCTCCTGACCAGATACCTGTGACAAAATCACACCTTCCTATAAGTAGTCAGCTAATACAAAATCAGTATTGTTGTGTTGTATTGAACTTTTAAAATCTCTACTTAAATCTCTACTTAGAACAGTTGAACTTATCAATAACTATAATCAACTAATAAATAAAATCTATATATTTTGCGCGATTCTTGCATCTCCAAAGAACTGAGGCATTTTTTTTCTTCTTCCTGGTGTAAGAACGATCGACCTTGGTCGTCTAACGCATCGTCTTTGCGATACACCCTCCAATATTTTATTGGTTGACTCGTCCGAGCACGACATTTGAGAGCTGACCTGAGCAGCGGACACATCGAATAACGACGATGAGATCATCTTCCTGCAAACAAAATTAAGTTAAAATCTGATCACTCATATCGAATTAATTAGCACTATTCAACTTACCTGGTTGTAAAGATCGGCTACCGGTAGCGGGCCCACGTCAATCTCAACGGCAACTTCCTGCAAGCAAACTTTAGTTGAAATCTGATCACTCATATCGAATTAATTAGCACTAATCAACTTACCTGGTTGTAAAGACCGGCTAATTGTAGCGGCTCCACTTCAATCTCAACGCATATATCAATCATTCCCTCAATCCGTCAAATTTGCAATAATGCCGGGCAGACCAAGGCCGACAGACGGCATTGTTGCGTCACAACACAATCGCCGATTTCATCAAGTGCCGAGTTCACTGGCAACCATTTTATTTCTTGGTGTGATTTAGCGGGTTGAGCTTGTTAGCGACGTAACATTGAATTGGAGAATCGAAGGATTTTTTAGCCGCTTCCAACATTGCTTCATGGGTACACCCATTGCTCTCCATAGTAGGAATCGAGACCGTGTGGCTCCCGAACCGGATTACTACATGAATAGTGCACAAGCTGGCGTATGACTGTCAAACAAATGGAAGTATGAACGGTAAACAACTAACTCCTTATGATCATAAGATGACAAGAGTCTGAGATCGGAGGTAGACAGTCTAGACCAGTGGTTCTCAACCTTTTTGGACACGCGCCCCCCTTGGAGATGGTCAAAAAACTCGCGCCCCCCTTGCATTTATCGTCATGATAATCGCCGCAATGAACGATCTGGACGCAAAATTCCTACGGTAAACTGTCCATATCCATTCCCGGTGAACTCCGGACTATTCTACTTTTCACAATGGCCTATTGTACGCACCGAAATCGCGAGTGGCAATGTTATGAATAGCTGCCGGGAGGTGCATATTGTCGCGCCGAGCACGAACATTTTTCAGGGCCGCGAACGAATTGCTATTTCTTGCCACTTCCCATTCCGGCTCAGATTAAGAAGGGCGCTACTGCATTAAAATTGAAAAATGAAGTCTTGTTGAATCCCTGCGCCCCCCAGGTTGAGGACCCCTGATTAGTGGCTTCTGGTGACGAAATCACCGTCAGAGGAGTTGTCATATGAAATGATGACACATATGTTTTGTAGGTATAAGTGATGCAAAACATCCATCCTACTAAGTCATTAGATCACACTTGAAAGGTGGTGTGTGAGAAAGGTGGTGTGTGGTTCACAACAGCTTCAATCCGGTCTTTTTCCTGCCTCGGGGTCCACAGGAAAGCAATGTCTAAAATGAGAGAATATAATGACATTTAGAAATCGCTAATTTACTGCGTACTATGAGTACAGATTGTCTATTATATACCTGTGAATTTGAATGGGAGGAGGCTCCTGGTTTTCTCTGAAGTGACTCCAATTTCAGTGAGGGTGTTCTTCGTATCTCCGTGTTTATGCTGTTGAGCTGGAATATTGGGCCGAGTCGTTACCACCCTTACTCGGCCGTATTCGTCATATCGAAGTTCCACATCGCCACTTTCGATAAGTCGTGTCCGCAGTACGTTGTTGATATTTGCATTGTGGAAATCAATGATCGATCGAAACATAAATATGTGATTTATTGGCGTCATTTGGTTAAGGAATCTGCTTCCCTTTTCGTTAGTCCGTTAAACTGTTCAACAACTTGAGTGTTGACTTGATTTTTCAGTTCTATATTGAGGTAGACGCAACGTAAAACTTCTTCTATTCAGGTCACATTCTTGTGGAATCGATCGAAGAGACAAAGATGAGCATTTTGTCCAATCATAATGACTGACTGATCTCTATCGCCGATGGTACTGCCATAATTCATGGTATTGATATACTGAGCTTTCGCTTCAATGCCTTATCGACGTTAACGTCCGTTGGCTCGCATGCCATTCCTGCATGGGGCGAGAACATTTCATGGAATCTTATTACCATGTGCCACGACCATGTTTGCCCACAATGATAACATTAGGTTGTAGTTTAAAAGATCAAATGATGTCAACTCAACGTCTCTGGGGCTTACAGCCCGATGCACAAATTTTATCCCATACACACTTCCGTGCGGACAAAGACAAGACAAGCAGCCACTAGAGCTCGGCGAACGCTTTGTTGAATTTTTCTGTATCTTTTGAAATGCTTTTCTTAATCATCATCAATTTGTCAAGCTTACACGCTTTTTCTGTTTTACCGATGATTGATTTTGCGACTTCGTCAAGTCCGCCGCGGACATGTTCTGCAATGCCTCTACGAGTCGGTCTTCAGTCATCTCTCGACAGTCGGCCTCCAAAGATCCATCAGTTTTTAACACTTTACGATATTCCATATTCAGCAAAAAGAGCCCCACTTCTGCTTTGTTCCCCGATGAATGGTGACCTTTTGGACAAGTTGGGTGCACCACTCCGAGACCTGCCTTTTCGGGAATCCCCGCAGTACCATATTAAGTTCGATTTTATCCCAAAATTCGTCACAGTCGACCTCATCGATCTCTTGATCAAGATTAGACGAACTTAGATGCGAGGCTGACCATCGAAAGTTTATTTTTTTGCAGAGATCCAGGATCAAAATCGTCGGTTGATTACCACTTAAATCACGGCTGAAGGAGTATTTATGATCAGAAGTAGCTTCGAAATGCAAATACGCGTTTCGACTCTACTTTTCGCTCAAGGTGCGCCGAGAGCACTTTTGACAAGCTTCCGACTGGGAGAAACTCTTTCACTGCCTCTCTCAATGTTAAGCAAATTATCATCGAAATTGTGGATGCCAACCACATATTGCATTGTGTACACTGGCGATAATACGCTTTCAAATTTTCGATAAGTTCATTAAAACCATGAATCTTCGCTTCACTTGTCATCAGCCGAGGTCCCAAGGGAGAGATTGTACACTCGTGACATGTGGTTTCGGATGGACACAGTGCATTTAAACAGTCGTTCGTACTACGTACTGAGATGAAAATGTAACGGAATTCGTTTATTTGCCTTCATGTGTTCGCACATTTTTTTATGAGTACAACATCCTGTGGTGGGCATATAGATTTCCCTTTTTTATTAATATCATGACGCTGTTCGGTGTCTTTCCCTTCGCTATCCTGTATTGTTACAAATTTGTCGAACATATCTTTTCCCGCCAAATACCAAACTCAAACACATCTGTGAACACAATATACTTGTGCATTGCAACAGCTACATGACATGCGACTGAGTTCCATATCTGCAGATACCACTACTCTCCTAACACGACAAAAATAGTGTTTCACCAGAAAATATGAAAAACATTATATATCGGCAGTGATGTATGGCATGCAGAAGTTGGGCAGATTCGTCGTTCGCTTGCAGATTCGTCGTTCGCTTTTTTATGTAATTTCCGACAATTATCTACTTTTTTCTGCGTAAGCCTCCTATACGGACCCGTGTGCGACAGTTTCAATAATTCGTTGTCTTGAAAGTAAATATAAGGGAGATATGCGTGATTATTTGAAGAAATTTTCAAGTGCTCACATTCTGTCGTCGGACAACCCGTATATAATACAACCCGCATATAATTTATACAATCACCGTTGTCGCACTCTTCTGCGGTGGAAAGTCTGCACTGTGCAACATTTTTTCGAACGTGAACAGGATAGGGAATTC
>ATSW01100768.1:0-12671 GCA_000444245.1 Botryllus schlosseri | reverse complement strand
TATTTTACAGTAGGCCTATCTCGCGATGTGTGGGCGCGCTAAGCCTTTCATAACTCTCACCAAGGGTTAATGCGGGCGGCAAACAACGTATCGCCAGCAAGATAAAACCGCTTCGGAGCTGACACAAATCCCTCCACATTTTGGGTTTCGTAATCGGTCGAAACACAATACCGGGTCCAGATGTCGCATCCGACTTAGCGATATCGTGGGGAAATTCTCTTGTCCGAGACCCGTTTGAAGACGTGTCGGAGAAGTCCTTGCTCATCGCAAAAGTCAACATGACCAGATTCGACTCGTTGACAAGTGTTTAAAACAGATTTCGGCCGCACACGAATTAACTTTTACAATATGTAAGCAACGCAAATCCTGCACGCACAAGCGTCACAGCGCAGGGCCCAGTGCGTTACAGATTGTCCACGGGGGAAGAAGTGATAGCCCGGAACGCTATCGTGCGGTCACGCTCTCGGTAACATTTGATGGTAACATTGCTTTGAATCTGTCGGTGGCATATGGTGCATATACCCGAGAAGTGATACCCTTCTACTGTAGGGAATATATATAGAGACTACATTTGAATCACAAAAACATAGAAAAGGAATGAAGCACAGCCTTGATGTTATTGTGAGTAGAAAACACATCTACTGTAAATCGGTGTGCTGCTGCATGAGTCGGTTGTGTTTTTGGGTTTCCACCGAATCACTGATACTGGCCCCTCGGGTTTGTTTGAGACCCGATTAAAGTCCACCGATCTACACCAGTGCTTTTCTACCGGCATGTACGGTGAACCCGATGGAAATCATGAAAATACATGGAAATCTGTCGCTCCACAAATATTAAGGGCGATGTGTGACAATTCGACGGACAGATGACCAATGTTCCCTCTAAGCTGCACACGTGCGCAAATGCGCTGTGCTGACACGGTCTCCGCGCACAAAAAAATCTAAGTTGCGCACAAAAAATCCGAAGTTAGGACCTTTTTTTAGTCGTTACGCACTGTTGTCCAAGGGTTTGCGCAGTGAGTTGGTGAGTGTGCGCAGACTCCTCAAAAATTAGAGGGAACATTATTTTAGTTGACACATACAGTTTATGTGGCTTGATCCGTCAATGTACATTTCAAAGAGCCAAGAACGTGAAAATGTCATTTGACAGCGTCAAATTTAAATTAGAATTGAACATCAAAATTTGGCAAGAAGGGCAAATCTCAAGGCATTTAGAGTCGTATATAAGTCAAATTTAAAGACATCCTACACCAAGAGTTCTCTATATAACTCAAGATATTGGAAAACACGAATTTGAGAATGGATGTACGCGTCAGCACAATCTGTAACTGTGCATGAAGATGCTGTGGTTATTGTAACACAAGAAATGTATGGACATTGTGTCGACATTGTCGTCGTGGTTTCATAGTTATTTTCCTTCCAGTCGGTTCCTTATTTACGTGATTCTTCGAGTGATTTGTATCTTATTAGGGATAGGAATTAGGGAGAATAGGCTGTAATTTGACATTGTTCTGTTGATTGTACCGTTATTGTATTTAAAGATAAGATTAGCCTAGGGAGTTGACTGTTGTTAAACTGTTGCGACTGTTACATTTTCATTGACTTTAGATATAGACATCAAATTACATTCCTATCTCTAAACCAGTGATTTATATTTGACAGGGTCTAAAGGGTAGGTCTTGATAGGTAGGCAGTACGATTACAAGCAAAGTATAGGGATGCGACCGAATTGGGAAGCTTCTCGATCAACCAAACTTTATATAGCCTAATTTCCAATCAAAATATAACGTACGGTCGTTGGCAAGGCAACGACGAAACGTGAGTAATTAGAAGAATTATATTTATTAGTAAGTAAATATCTCACGTCATTACGTTAAACATACGAGAAGCTACATGGGCGATGTTGCATCCCCGCAGTTGTATAATAAATTGATTATGTCATAAGGAGATCAAGAAGAGCTCGACACAAACCGTTTTGGCGTGGATTACAGCAGTGAGTGGAAGTAGCGACAAACGAGGCGTCGGGATCTCGCTTTGAGCGTCATATGATGAAGTAACCCGCTTAATATGTTTGCCGAGTAATTATCGATCACTTCACACCTATCTTCTCTTTCATTGCTCACCTTAATGAGGGACATCCAGGCGTTGTAAAATGAAAGAATATATCATCTCGCGTCAATTTGCAAACATAATTTTGAAACCGCGATGTCGAGCTAATTCCCGTATCGTTCCAACCAGTTTTGCGAATGCAATCAATTCTACTTTCTGACGAGCAGTCGGCTATCCTTTGAAATCAATATTTATAAATTACAGAGCTCCAACAATTGTACTGCTATAACTTACATCTAAAACAAATGGTGTATTAAAACAAATGGCATTAGGAAATTATTTTCTTTTTCTTCAGAAGCTGTAAATGTAGGCCATAAGTGTATAAATACTTTGGGAAAAGCATGTAGCATGTATGAATTACTTTTGGTCGTCGCCTAGTTCCAACGTTAGTACGTTATATTTGGCTCGATTAGAGACTTGACTGTATCAACTTAGACTTGTCGAGTAGCTTCTTAGCTTGCTAACTCAACTCAAACCACTACCTCACTTTCTATGCATCCAATAACCGAGTCCACCCCTGACTCGTGAGACACGGAAAATTAATTCAAATTATTACAGAATAATTATAGAGTCACAAATTTATCAATTGAAAGTCCACGTCAAGTTCAAGGTTGCGGTTACAAATAGGTTAACAACAGTCAACTCTCTAGGTCAAACATATAATCTAAATCAGCGGTTCTCAACCTTTTTTCACACGCGCCCCCCTTGGCGATGGTCAGAAAAATCGCGCCCCCTGACCCACCTTACATTTATCGTCGTGTAAAAAAAGAGCACATCATCTAATACAGAGGTGGGCAACCTTCCTGCTAATCATGGCCGCATTTCGATTACTTTTGTAGCCTATAAGGCCGCATTCCCGTTCATAGCCGCAATGAACGATCTGGACGCCAAATGCCTATGGTAAACTGTCCATATCCATTCCCGGAGAACTCCGGACTATTCTACTTTTCACAACGACCTATTGTACGCACCTAAATTGCGAGTGGCAATGTTATTCATAGTTACTGGGAGTGCATATTGTCGCGCGGAGCGCGAAAATTTTTCAGAGCCGCGAATGAATTGTTATTTCTTGATGATTTCTCTTCCTGCTCCAATTAAGAAGGGCGCTACTGCATGAAATCGAAAATTGAAGTCTTGTTGAATTGCGCGGAGCGCGAAGAAAATTTCAAGATTAAATAAGATCTCTCGAAAATTCGGGAGTGAATTCGTAATTGCAATTTGCATGTCTACGGCTGCCAACACATACTAATTGAATCAGGCGTCGAAGGCCGCGCAAATTCCTATCTATGGCCGCATGCGCCCAAGGGGGGCGCGCCCCCCAGGTTGAGAACCCCTGATCTAAATGAATAATGACAATTATATCAATGATGCGCCAATCAATACAATAATCAAAGCCCGTATATCCCTAATCTATACCACTTTGAATCACTGACAAAAAATCATTACCAGCACCAAAATACAAACTGATTTACAAATCACGCGAGTTACCGATAGCCACTAAAGTCACTATTGAGCTCATCAACACTGAAACATTTCTCGTGTTACAGCATGAGCCTGCGGACGATATAGTCGACGTATATACTATATGGTATGGTTAAAAACAGATATCGCACGTATAGTTATATATCATTGGAATGAAATGAATGTTCTGATGATGGCAACCACTGACCGTAAAATGCTGCATAACGATGTAGTCCCTGTCAAAGATCCCTTTCGGTACGTTTCAGACAGAGGTTGGAAGTCTTTTTCGTCAAAGGACCCGTATTTACCCAATTTTCAATTGTAATATTAATCTGCAACTGGAACAACAAGTTGGCCGTAGAACGAAGAAGCTCGTTAGTATAGCATAGTCAAATAGCCCTCGCCATGATTGTAATTAAATTTTGTTATTTTGCAATTCCTACAGGAATAATTTTCCCGTCTAACTTTCTCGTCAGCAGTGCTCATTATGACCATCGGTCATATAATGAGTAGCATATATATTAAAAATTCTGCATCATATGATAGAAGAACTGATAGCCAGAAGAACATGTAATATTGTAGATACATAAGAGCAAATATATATTTATACTAATTTCGTCCTTATATAACCAATAAAATATGGCGGCCAACGCCGACTACGAGGTAAAGTGTCCCCGGGCCGCCCAAGAAACTTCTATGTGGCTGCTCAAAAGTAGAAGTCAGTAACAAAATTCCACCACGGAATCCCAAGAAACGTTCAGGGCATACCTCAAAAATCGATGACTCTTAGACTTCATGTAATGTACACTGTACTGTTATCCAATGAGATAGGAATCTTACAAAAAAGGGAATATTACATGAGCTTATATTAGAACTTAGTCAAGGCTGGTATATCAATTAACCAGCGGATAGATAACACGGTTTGAATGCTTTCCAGATCCCGCTCGTCACAGACCGCCGCATTATTGGCCAAGAACAAGGTATCCGAACGGAATTGACATCGAACGCGATCTTCTTGGCTCCCTGTTACTGAAAAGTTTAGACGGATTTTTATTTATTCTTGGACCGAACGGAAAGATTATTTACATTTCGGAGACCGCCTCCGTGAATCTAGGATTGTCACAGGTCGAGTCCCGCGTGTAAGACGTTTTGAATATCTCATTGAATAATGTGTGGATTGCAGGTTGAGTTGACCGGCAATAGTATTTATGAATACATAAAAACGGAAGACCACGACGAGCTGAATCACATTCTGACGCCTCCTCCGCCACCATGCCCGGTACGTTTGCTACATCGTAAAAATCGTTGAACACTTATACAGACATGAGGTAGTGCTGAATAAGTCATTTCGCTTATTCGAGAAATTGCAGATTGAAAAATCGCGTGATTGAGCGATGGTTAAGCCAAATCCATAAGTGTGAAAATTTCGACATCAAGGAATTGGTGCAGGGGTTCTTAGTCTAGGGGGTTCGTCTGACCAAGGTTAAGGGGTCAATGAAAGACCATGAAACTATAAACTATAAAACTAGAACTACAGTGTCCTTAATTATAAGATCTTTGGCCTATGTCCATAATCCATATTTTGTCTTATTTCTGGTTCTCGCCGACGGTCACAATAGCCACACAAACGATACGAACACAAGTAATTGCAATCCCAGTAATCAGGCCGGAAAGAAGGCGGGGTAAAAGTGATGACATTCTCAGTCATCAGGTCGTGAGTAGGATTGGCAATGAGCGATTTATTTAGGCTACTCAGAATATAACCTTGCTGGTTGTGCAGTTGAGACAATTATTTCGGTCCTGGTCACAATTGGGAGTCCACGCAACCACTCAAAAGGTTTGTGGGATCGCGATGAAAAAAAAACATTAATAATTGGATTGGTGCTACAACTATTTTAAAAAAATGCTACCGGCAATTTACTATTCTATATTATATTGTTCCTTCAAATCATATTGAAGAGCCTGTTCCATCCAACCCTGGAGGACTCCAATCTGAAATTGAACAGCTTATAGACATGATTTCACCATCCGTTGTCGTCAAAAATAGTCAACAAACTTATAATATATACCATGCGAAGCAAACTGAAGCGGCGCACAAACTTGGAACTTTACTGTCACATTATGCCTATAACACGGAAAATTTAAACTTATTATTGGTAATACTCCACATCATTTTGATATGTCCTACAAACCTATTTGACCACATAAATGCAAGGTACGATTCGGTACAGATGATTTATACCGGATGTTACCAATCCTAATTGATGAATCGAATTCAAGGGTAGATTGTCTTTCAAACTAGAGCGGCCAGATTTCGGTACCTAAAAACCGGATTCCGCGTCCAATTTTGACTGGATTAACTAAAGAAAACGATATTTTTCCGACTCGACTCCCGAAAGACTCGCTCCCATCCACGTACAATCGGTTGGGGTTGACCATTTGTCGGCATAGTTTTTGTCAGCCTATCAGCGATAGGTGTTTCCTGCGTAAATTTCATGCTATATTTCCTTCAATTCCGTCGAAATCCAGTTTTCACATCTATTATTACAGTTTTTGTGGTCTTTTTACAATCGCCTAATTATCAAGGCTATATGAAAAGAGGACGAATTGCGAAAAAAGGACAATTTACATTTCTTAAAAAAAAAGAGGATAAATCCCCTCAAGAAAGGACATATGATATCCCTGTGTATATAGAGGTGGTCAGTAACAACGTACTTCTACGTTTTATAGGATACTCAAGTGATTTTACACTACTTCAACTTCTACTCGACATTTTTCAGTTTCAGGCACAACTAGGCTTTAATCACTAGGTCTGGTTGTAGCCAATTATAATTTTACGGCGTACTTCTAATTGGGTACCGACTATTACAATTTTGACCACCTCTATACATATTAAAGTCTCTTCATGAGCATAGTATTTCGATATATTTCCATCCCATTATATTTGTCGACCTCCCCCCGATACCCCGCAGTGATTAATACAGCCAGCCACTAATAACCATTTAACCATTTTCTTGCAGAGTGCAGTGTTCCCTCAATTCTACCCCGAGTACGAAGTTCAACGTGCCTTCATGATACGGATGAAATGTGTTCTCGCGAAGCGCAATTCCGGTTTAACGAATGGGGGATACAAAGTAATGAATTCATTCGTATGTTTCGTGACGCTTGGTAACATGGATTTTCGTAGTATTGAAATAACAGGAACAAGTACACGAAGTACGATTGTATTGTGCAATATTCAAATGAACACGCTCAGCGTTTGACACTCAAAGTCTTCGATCTTGGTATATGTATTGTACTTGGTACAGTGCAAGATATAATATTCATTACTCTCATCTTTGGTTTATGCCTCCGTTTGGTAGCTTTATGCTACGGTGTTATTCCAGCTTTGTATTCCGAATCCACCCCATTCTTTTCAAAGGTGATTCATTGTACCGGGTATTTGAAAGTGCGATACTCAGTATACACTCATTACGATTCACCGTTGAATCAATACGAAACGCCAAGAGTGGGTGGATGTTATCAAAACATTGGTCTTGTGGCGATCGGCCAGTCCTTACCCTCGACATCCGTCACGGAAGTGAAATTACACAGCAACATGTTCATGTTCAGGGCGAGCTTGGATATGAAATTGATTTTTTTGGATCACACGTGAGTTCAAATATTTGATTACGTGTTCTCCCATATGTGTATTTGAATCACGGATTATCCATGATGTAGACAGCGATCTATGCATCATTAAGTTTTGTATATTACATAAACGTATTTGGTCTCGGAAGCTGTTGGGACATGTGCAACAAAAACTGATAACTTAAATGAAAGCATACGTATATTTAAGGACGTCGTTCGCGAGTAATTCTTGAGTAATACGACACTATCAAATCAAATTTAAGTTTGTGGCCTAATTTGGATAGACACATTTACATACCTGTATAAAACCTATATGTTTGTGTATTTTTCCGATTATAAACATACAGGCTATACATTGTACGCGATCAATTCTCGATGTAATATATAGAAACTAAGCACGTGTATGGTTAGACGTTTCATCATACTTAACACACCGTAATATATTTCTTCCTCACATTGAAAATCAACCATTCAATATTTCTTTTATCATTCAAAATAACTAATTATATTTATTTACTAGTGAATACTACGAATCATGAGACTACGGGCTCGTCATTAGTTAATGAAGCACTTAAATGTATTAGGGACAATATCTACTTCGAAGGTTAACCAGGACAAATATGCCAAGCCCCGTGCACGATAATCTGTACGTTATGTTAACAACTAAACTTGTGCATTACTGAATTTCAAAACTCATTGATTTTGTACAATGGTGGCTATATGATCTACGTTATGCTATGTTGTTATATAGCCGTATAGCCGTTAGAGCGGGGCATGGACCGAAGCGGGACTGGATATCCAGTCGGATATTTTTCATTTTTGGCCGGAGACGGTTCGAAGCGGAAGTCACACTTTTTGATACGGCCGCGGTCGGATCGGAGCCGGATCGTACTCTTTCGAATCATCATTGAGGCTATTGATGAGCTGACTTTTGTACCACTTACTAGCCACTGGCCGCCAATACGAACGTTTGCTCAATACAAAACTGAGTTTTTATTGTCACATTTATGCAATATTCAATATATAACCTGAACCAGTATCGCATAATCTACTCTTTTGTAGTTGACTAGAAATAAGTACTCGTGGATGATTATCGCTGTTTTTCGGACCGGATCACGGTCATTTCAAGAAGAACAGGATAAAAACGCGAAGTCGTTAGAGATGTCGATTTCGACAAGCGCGCTGAGATAAGCCTATATAACAATTTGACGATCAAATGTAGGTTCTCCTACCCTCAATTAAATTGTATTTGCATCGATAAACGCCGCAACCCACGTGCAAAATGTGTTGTGAACCCTTTTGTGTGATAGGTATTTTTATCGGAGCGCGAAATTGGACAGTGTATTACTGTATTTGCCTCGATTGGAACAGGAATTTATTCCTGCCCGTAATTGTTACTCCAGTAATGCTTTGCGAACGTATATCCGGGAATGAGCAATGCAGCCTAAATCGCCGCAACAAACAATTGCCGCGATGCGACCTACTCAATGCGAAGTCAGAAACGCATTGTGTCGGACGTAGGAACAATCAATGATTGGCTGCTCGCTTTCTCGTTTGTAATCATCATTCTTGCCCGCTTGGTACCAATTGTCGTGCCGTGTTCCTAGAGAATTGTCAGTGTGCGAAGTTTATTTTGTTACTCGCTCAAATGTCGCATTGTCCGTGAATTCCGTCCTCAAATGTTAATGCGACACCAAATTCTCAGTGGCACGAATTCTGAATTTAGTCGATGCATTTGAACGGGAGCCTTCTATATATTCCAATAAATTAATCGTCGACCGGTAACGCAGTTCCACTTTCGAATAATCGTAATGTTATAAGATTCCATTAAATTATTCGACTGTGCGGCATGATATTAATGAGTGCTGTAATGAAGCTGTCTTTGAGAGCGATGCAGGACAAGATAAACGACTTGAAATCCAAAGGGCTACTATGCAATAATCCGTGGCATGTAATACTTTGGCTTATAAGACCTAAATTCTAGGTATACTGCGGACGTTATCTTGCAATTTGTTGCTTAGCAAACAAAAAGATTTGGTGCTTATCACCTGTCGGTCATTTGCATCACGGTTAATGAGCACGTACAAAGTAAGATATCCTCGAAAATAAACATGAGGACCATACTACACGAAAGAAGACTAAGGAATTCGGCGGAATCCACGTTATAGTAGAATGATATGTATAACTGATTTCTCGGCCTTTCTTTAGGTCGGTTTTACAATCGTTTTTTCACGACGCTTGATGATATTTGCCTACATTCTCGAAAATCTGACAGCTAATGACGATGATTTATATTTCGAACAAAGAATATTCTCACGAATTTCGGTGCGCACCTGACATATTTATCAAATATCCCGTATCGTGCAATTCGAGTATAGCGGCATTAGTCCCCTTGAATACTGACAAATATTCTTGCGCGTGACTGGTCGGACTATGACAAGTCTTCGAAAATTGATATATGGCTATTATCATTGAGATTATATTCACCGAAGTAGCACTAGAAAATCCATTTCAACGATTCCGGGTAAGAATTTGCGTTAGGAATAGTGATAGTGTATTTCAGTCGTGCAAGGGTATTTTAAGCAAAATACATGCTAAAACCTGTGTAGATTTTATAATGTTTCATTTCCGGTCTATGTAGGAGCGAAAATAGTTTCAAATTATCTAATGATGTCGCAATATTCGGAATAATAAATTTGAGGTACATGAGCTAGCGGCCCCTGATGGGTCATCAATTTTCCAGTTCTGCGTGGCTTTGAACTAAATTCATCCTGTACAGTTTGCTATTTACGTACACGGACCATATAAACACGCTGATCAATATGATCCTCGCGATCACTGAAATTTTATTTTCGCGACAAGCGCAGCTGTTTGAGAATGCTAACCAATATTTGACATTATGGCGTTGACGAGTTGTAGTAATCTTTGTCATCGACGATTATGACGTTTGAAGTGCCTCGGCCGCGGCCTCTTTGATATGGAGATGAGCGGCTACACATAATGAAATTATTTTTTTTTCAGTATTGTATAAATGTGATATCGGTAACGTTACAAATCTGAAAAAGAACCGAATTTTGCGGTATTTGAGAATGTCTGAATGTCGGCGTTTCAAAAGACCATGTTCGCCTACTCCCTTGATGTAAAGACGCACAATGGCGACATGTTTGTAGAATCACAAAATCTGTGTAATATTGCGATAATTTCACCAGATTGTTTGAAATCTAACGCAAAGACTTGTCAGAATATCGGAACGGCACGGAGTGACGAGAAAAGTCGATGTTTGCACACTTCGTAAAACCCACATATGGATACTTATTAGGATGATATCAAATGGCTTGTAATCCTTTCCCTGATTTTCGAAAGCACGAAAGTGTAAAAGAACACCTTTTGGATTATAAAACTCAATCCCGTATAATGGTATTAGATAGAAGGCGTTTTTTTTGCGTGTTACTTTAACAATTTAGGGAATACATAGACAAGCGTCAATATTAGCCAACGGTTTCGAAAACCTATGTACAACTCATCTACAACTCATTTTGCTAACAGATGCAAGAGCTTCATCCATGTAAAAGTAGCAGTTTGTCCAAAGAGCCACATACCAAATTCGATTTTTAAGTTGGGGTTCCATCGTTCGTGAAAATGCATTAAATCTATATCCATATGTAATGATATAATTCCTTCAGCTTTCAATAATGATGATCATTATATTATCAAGGGCGTTTTTTTTTGACATGTCAACATAAGTCAAAAGTTTGTCAAAATTGTAGAGTTAGGTCAAAGAATTGTCAGAATTGTCTATAAAGTCAAAATTCTTTTTGCAACCTGCATTTCGTTTGTATCGTAGATGTTTGCACTGTCGATGAATCACAGCCAATATAAAGGCTATGGATGAACTTATCATTTGACATTTTACAGCTTGTAGCCTACTTTATAGGCCTACCGTTGTAGATGGCCCATTGTCGGCTCATTGTGAATCATAAACGGTCAAATGAAACAAATTGGTTGACATGGTGTTATGCTCAACGTACTGCAATATCCTAACTGAAACAAGACTGCGTTGGCATTGGTTCTTATATCAAGAAGCGTACGATGAAAAATTGTGATGCATAGGTAGACAACATTGTCAGAATGCAGCACGTCGTGTCACCAGCAGTGTACGCACAACTTCAGTGTTGCCAGCCAACAACTGCTGCTGTTGAACGTTCTTTCTCCATTCTTGGAAAGCTACTTAGTAAGAGCAGACACTTTCTACCCGAGAATGCAGGAAATTATCGTTCGTTGTACTACAACAAATTTTAATTATTTCTACCATAAGGCGTGATGTAACTACTGGTCCAAATTTCGTTAAAATGAAGTTTTTTGATGTAAAAATTTGTCAGTTTTTAAATCAAATTACTCGTAAGGACAGCCAATTCCAACCAGAAATGAAGATAAGTAGTACAATTCTAACATTATGTTGGAAAACGCCTAATTTGCATACATTAGGTCCAAATTTGGTCAAACATCCACACAATTTCAATATACCGTCTCCGACTCCGGCTCCGACTTCGACCGTTTTCTTAAGAGAACTCCGACTCCGACTCCAACTCCGACTCCAACACTATTACTAGTTTACTTTGAAAATTATATGCCACAGTGACGTTTAAATGACCATCATATATACACCGAGGTGGTCAAAGTAGTCGAGGAGGCTACTCAAGTAGAAGTAGGATTTGCGACGCAAAATTCGACTGAAAGTATCAATACCAGTAGTGTTTTGAGAAACCAAACAGCCTGCAACCATTTCAAGTAGAAGTAGAAGTAGCGACGCAAAAATCTACTCAAGTACTAGTAAAAGTAGTTTTGAAAGCAACCTAAAACCAGTTGAAGTTGAAGTATAATTTATTGGGTTAAAATCTACTCAAGTAAGTGAGTACTTTTAAAAACGGTCATATAACGTTCGCATGGACTGCATGCCAAAAGGTGCAAATTGAGCTATACGGAAGGTGCAGAGAGCTTGATTCATATTGATGCATCACATGAGATATCAATTTCCGAGTGCATAAGCATTCGTCCGCATCATGGGATGCACTATGGAAATCACTGTGAACACTAATCTTTGTTTCCCGAACACGCCGTTTTAGAAAACGTGATGGTGCGCCGCCCTCACCTAAACTCAAACTAATGATACTAGGCATTAAAAGAGAAATACAAACACTACTTCCGAAAAGCGGATAATGTGTTACATGTATATTGTCCAGATAGATTCAACAATGGTCTGCTAAAACAGGTATCACGCTCAAAAAGTCAGATACCGCTTTTCCAGATTAGGATACGCCATGCTGGGCTGCCGAGCGAGATAGTGTAATGGTTATGCGTCCGGCTTCTCGAGCGGTAAGTCGTGGGTTCGATCCCCGGCCGGGTCATACCAAAGACTCGAAAAATGGTATCCGCAGCTATCCTGCTAGGCGCTCAGCAATCACGGATAGCATG
>KE603075.1:1002-13200 GCA_000444245.1 Botryllus schlosseri | reverse complement strand
CATGACTTTGAAAAAGTACAACTGCTAATACAACTAAAACAGGGAAAAGCATGGAGCAATCATAAGTAAAATTTACATTGCATATTATAAAACGATGGATCATTTGCACCGCATCATGTTAAGAGCGCGAGTGCGTATTCGCAATAAACTTGGTTGCAACAACAGTTTTCTTCTTGGTCTTTGTTTTGCCTGAAACATATACAACAATGTCAGCAAATCATTTGTAGAGCCACTCTGCAGACATAGCACATGAAATTTGCGTCAGAGCTGCTTCAATTTCTATTCCCTCATGCATTAATTGTGATCCGCTACTTCTACTTGTGCTGAGTGATAATTTATGACGATACTACAATGTCTACTCGAGTACGGCAGCTTCTGACGTTGTGATACAGAGTATGAAACCCGTCAATCAAATTATATTGTGGAAACACCTCAAGTACATACTTCAGTACTTTCCAGAACTTCTACTTTACCTAAAATAGTTTTGATAAGCCATGTATATCGCTGCTTGAGTGCTTGAACCCGAGTAGAAATACATTGCGTTACTCTTACCTGTACTAGACTACTGACGCTATAAATATTTCTAATTGAGTGCTGAACATGATTGCTTTCCTTATCTCTGTTTAAAAGCATACAACTACGACATTCCTCAAGTCTCCATATTTTGACCATGTCGACACTTGGAAGTAGTTTGATGTCTTGTAAATCGCTATTTATACTATTTAGTACGGTACTAACGATGAATACTTTGACCACCTTTATTTGGAACTTATCACCTACTACAACTAGGGCTTGCCACGGATCTGAATAGAGTAACGATAAGTCGAAACAGATGATCTTTTAGGGTACATAAATTGTACTCAACAAGATTTAGAATTCCGATTCTATGTACCACTGCGAGGCCTAAAAACATCGATTGGTCATATCACAGAACACGGCACATGTAGGACGTAGCTACGCACGATCGTGTGAATGACAAATGTATTGTCTCAAAGTACAATAAAATAGGAATTATCTTAAATCTAAAAAACATTCTTCGATATGATGTAGAGCCGGTATTCATTTTCTTCGAATTCGCATACGAGATAGATATTTCAACTTTTCCTTGTTCATAATGTTGTCACATCATATAGAGCAGAGGCTTCAAATTCAAATGTGGTCTCAGGTCAATTTCCGGATTTTTGACGACGCAGCAAGATAGGGATATTCAATGTATAATTTCCATGTAGGCCTTATTTGACGGGAGCTTGCAGACAGGCATTCCACAAACATCTCGAGAATATAATTTACTATTGTATTATTCACGTTTGACACGAAAAAAATCACAGTTTTGAATATTTCAATAAAATTATTTTTGTGCTGGGCATAATTTGTTAAAATAATGAGTTATAGAGATGATGCAATAGGATGCATCATGACATCATCAAACTCTGGGTTATACTATTTCAGTTGGTGGACCTTTGACGTGTCACAGTTGTATTTTAAAATCTACTGAAATTTGATCTGGTATCAGAGCATTTGAGCGGTGTAGCCTAATCCGGGTTTTGATATAGTCGTGATAAGTAGGCTGTTGCTACTGTCATTACCAAAGTCAAATTAATTCAGAATTAGATGTTGGCTTCGATTATTATTGGAACATATCAACAACTTTAGCCATAGTAATAGCATTGTTTCTTAGCCTTAGCGATCGCACACTTCATGCTACTCATAAGATTTCTAGCAGCCCAAAATTTATTTTCAACACAATTTCTGATGGTACCTATATTAAAATCAGATAGTCAATTCACATAAAATTGCGCATAGCACGAGAACCACAGCATATAGGTCTAATTCCACGATGCATATCGTACCACAAAAGGGTCTACGGGCCCTGTTCAAGAACCCCTGGGATAGAATGGAGCACAAAATCTTCTTTTAGAACTTTTTACTTCATTTTGAAGTGAATTTTACAAGCCTGGTAAATGGCTAATTGTACAGTAGAAATTCAAGGCGTTGCAACTATTTCAACTCCGGTGCAAACAATATGTACTTTGACCACCAACTATGATTAAACGCTAAGAATGCCTACGCAACACCTCGACCAAATCTACTTTTTCAAACTTATTAATTGTATACTTTCCAGAAGAGCATTATCTACTTCCATTTCGAGTAGATCTAACGCAACTTTAAAGTTGTTACCTCTAGGTGTGTATAAATCCATAACATTACATCTACTTCAGTTCAAAAGATGATTACTNTCACAGCCTCTGGTTTCCATGAAGTGTATTCAATGTTTTATACCTTTTGACTTTTTCCTGAGGATGACGCAGCACNGATTTTACAGCAACGCTTGTTCCATGTGGCAGTAGTTCTTNCGAACGNTTTTGGTTCCAGTCATCAAGACATNCTTTGTACAGTGTTCTTGACGTTGTTGAACACTATCAATTGAAGNCATTGCCGATCTAAATAATCAAAGATATTATAATGTTTGTAGTGAAGCCATTTGTCAAGAAGCCAAGCCAGGNATCTAGAATATCCTGTAAAAAAAAAGACAATGAAGTTCAAGCTGGACCATTTGCACATTCTACTCACTACAATGACTAATCAGTAGGGCTGAGCACATTGGTATGGTTAGCCTACTCAAATCTCGAACGAGTATCAATTCTTATGATTCGAGCCAAGTATGTGACTATTTTCAAGACAGCCTACTGAAATTACACGCTCTGTGCCACTATAACAATGCAGTTTATAATAAAATTATAGTTCCACCCAGCACGTTTTAGCAGCCCGATTGCGAACCACCGTCAATTGTATATTTCCGCATCATCGATGGCACTTTTTTCAGGGTAATAAATTGCTAATTAATGAAATATCATAAATCATCATATATAGTTCGTAACTTCAACTTACATAATTCAACATCTTCATAAAGGAACATTCCACATTTCTGTAAGCCTATACATAACATTTCAAAATTCAGTATATACCGATATGTTATAAAATACCGGTACATTACTTTATGCGGCATCTGGTTTGCTGATTGGGTCCTGCAGTCCTAGGAAATCCTTGTAAAACTTTTCACAGGATGCACATGAAATGGCAAGTTATTGCTTGTGAGACATTATGGAACAGAGTACAATAAATCAGACGTCTATGATCAATACATTATCATATAGTATCAAATGTAGCCTACTACAAGAATTATCGGCTTGCATGAGTTACCGATTAGCAGCGGGTCGATCAATTCCGTCTGTAGGTGATATTACAGTCGTGTCACTATAATCATATAATCGAATTCATTATATCGCATCAGCAGTTCATGATGATCGAGACTATTGCTGTTTATTAAATATAGCACTCAAATACCAAGCTCCCTGCCCTTCCGGTACTCATGATAGAGACATCTCACAGTCCACGCTGTTAACGTTTCCAATTATGAACTAAACCATTACTGTGATAATTCGTCCCTCCGCCATTGCTACATACGGTGATCAAATTGAATTACACGCGCGGCGCATGCGCGATGCTCGCCAAATAGAAGAAGGCAGGCTTCTGGTTTTATGGTTGGATGAATCTGAAGCAACAGGCGTGTTCGACTCCATTATCGAAATAGCCGAGAGGATTGCTTACTGCGTTGTTCCGTGATTGGAATAGTCATCACAATCCCATCATGACGATTATCAAGTTCTGATATCGGAATATTTCACATGCATTACGAGTATTTGCCCCTGATGTGGGCATTTTCGACCCAGTAATGTCACAATAAAATAAGCCACTGTGTCTCTGTATCGCACATTATATCGAGCCTCTTTAGCACTGTGCGACCGCAATGATCGACAGCCGGGCTTGTGAAGTTCCACGCGATGAGAAAGTCACACCATATCAACATTCACGGCTTCACTCCACTAGATTTCACTTGTATCATGACTGTATTCAACACAACTTATTCAGCATTGACTGCAGAATAATGCACATTTGAGTTCATAGAAACGATTTCCCAGTAAGGACATCCAAATCAACTCCTGTGTTGGTGGCATCCAGGCATCACACTATTATGACATCCACTGGAATGGTCATTGGTGACTGGCATAGGAGCACTCTTAAAGTTACTTCCTCTGGGGGTCTCTTGGAGTTACATAATTGGACGTCAATTTGTGACCTACTGAGCAAGTCCTCAGTCACTAAAAGTGGGACGTGGGACGACTGGGCACAATTGTGGACGTACCCGTAAGTCCGTGGGAGATCGGGTGTTTGCTGGGTTACTTTTCATTCAGTGTGCAATGTGCATGCCTCTTAGCCTATTTACTTCACCTAGGCTAAGGTGGCTGTCTGATCTTAAAGGCTAGACTACTCCAAGTTGTTTCGACACCTTCCTATCTTTTTATTGTATCACAGTCTTGTGATGTTTTGAAACGATGAAAATATTAATAAACCTGATTCATTGATTGATTGATTGTGTGCCTTGGGGTCGACTTTTATCAAAATACACCAACCAAAACTCTGTCAACAGAACGAGTTCGTGCACCACCTAGGAATAGTGCACTGAACGCTCTCTCATTCGAACTTTCATGCTGGTGACGTCATATTTTGTGATACGATTGTTGATATACAATGTTATTTCTTATTCTCGACTAGTTGCTGACGATTACCCCTGACGAGTGTCAGCCGTAAATATTCGGGTTCATTTCAATATGAATATACTATTCAATATGTGTCTCCGTATTTTTCGTATGCTTTCCGTGATTTAAAGGTTACGGTGCACTATTGAATTCGTCCTATGAAAATCATGTTGAAACTGCGGGCGCTGTATTGCTATCGGGGTAGTCATCTCCGTTGCACGTAAACCTGATTTTCGCATCTTTCAACATCCGTTTCAACTCTTCCCGAATTTCATGCGATCCCGAGTAGTAAATAAACGGATTCAGACATTCTGCAGCGCGTAGTACTCCATGACCAACTAATCCTACTACAAGCAATGTTTGAGCATCAAGGTCATGGTGATTGGAAACGACATACATTGTCGTGCCGTATTCCGTGGTGTATGCTATCAAGAAGCTGCTGACAATGGTCCCGAGCTGTTTGAGGGCTTGCTCCTGCTTCCTGTTCGATGTTGAATTCTTCGAACGTGCTGCAGGAAGTGTCTTTCTGCAAACTAGGAACGCAATGATGGTAACGCAGAATCCGACAACCAGAAGCATTGGTATGAAAATTCCGATTGTCAAGGACAAGACAAACAAATAGTACCATACATGGTGGGCATCCTTCTTGGTCTCGCACATGCAGAATTCTTTGGTTTTCACAATATCAAATACAAATGCATGTGGGACCGATAGTACCGAGGACAAAATCCAGATCGAAAGAACAATCAGGATGGACTTGTTGGCAGTCATTTCGCCTTGAGAAGTTAACGCATAAACGACACTGCGAAATCTGAAAAACTCAGAAGCAGTACCTGATAAACAGTGACGATTGATGTCGCATTATTGAGAACTGCGGGCAAGAAACAGAAGAAGGAAGGCGTGCCGAGTGGCATTTTCATACCAAACAGCACATACAGTGGACTGTTGCAGGACGAGATGATGTCGGAAAAGCATAGCCCGGTAACGATAATATGAAATACGCTCCTCTTCATTCGACGCAACGTCAAAACCATCAGGGAATTAGCGATCACGCCTACCGTGGTCAATGTTCCAAATATAGTCCAAATCACAGCATATTCCACGCCACTTATGTTTTGCGATATGTCAGAACCCTGCGATATTGTTTCAGTGTGTGATCTTGCTGTTGTCATATTTTTAGTTGGTGAAGACATATCTAATCTAATCTGGATCGGTTTACCGTATGATGCCTGTCTAATGCCGTTTGGATAATCCAGCTGTCCGGAGGAAACTTGAAAAAGCTACAGTGTCATAATGATGCACTAATATATATTAAGGCATTGATGGACAATCGATACCTTTAGGTCGGGTACACGAATGCAGCGATGGCTTTAAGAGGCTTCAATTACGTGTTACGTATTCGATCAATCCCCCTACTTTGAAAAGAAGGCTTGATTGAGTTTTTCTGACGTACTGATTGATGCAGGGGAGCAGAGCACACTACGAAAGATATCAATTATGTCTTCAAGTGCTTGTCGTCCAGAAGATTACGTCTTGAAAAAGGGAGAATGAAGTATAGACTTATATATGCAGTAATGAAAGCACTTAAAAGGCGGAGGATATAATTAATCTAATTTCAAGATCAGTGAGACGTATCAAAATGTAGTCTTGCGTTTATGAGAGTAGTTACATTGTCAACTTCGAATTTATCGTTGTCACATAGATCAAAATCTTGTCGAAAGCACTTGAATGACTAACGCAGTCGTTCCTTTTCAATTATTAGGAACAAAAATGAAGTCCCGTTATTTCTGACAATGCACGATTTTCATTTTTGCTCACGAGCGCCGCCATTATGGTCAAGGGATGGCGGTCGGTTAATCTTGCTTCGTGCGCGCAAATGGCAATTTTGGAGTTGGTTTCGCTATTTATCTCCGTGGGTTGTCGCTATGATGCAGTTCAGGGTATCGATGCTAAATTAAGATAAATAGCATGCTTATTATTAGCATGGAATCTTTTTTTTTACCGAAAAACTGCCGTTTTACGAAGTTTTTCGGTACTTGTTTGTGACAACTCACGAGAAGTCGATAACATCATGGTATATCAGCTTGACTTCTAAGATAATAGTGCATATATATTTGTAAAATGGCTGGTCATAACCGATATATTTATGTAATTTAAATCAGTGAATGTATTCCTGTAATATAGTTTTATGTTTGATATGGACAGGTTGATTTCTTGCAAAGAACTTTTACGATAAACAATCTATATATTATTATACTGTATTGCCTGTGAGATAACAGACATGAATGCAGATGCTGGGTCGTGGACTGTGACAGGAAGATCACACTGTGATTGTTGTGTTCTAAAATGCAACAACGACTCAAGAACATGAATCTATCTTTTCACATGAAGAAATGGATATAAAAAATAAGATCTGTAGTCGGGTTGAATTTTGAAGTGAGTAAATCACCAGAAGTGTTTCAATCCGATCATATCCTCTACTGTTCTATCGTGATAATGTTGCTATTGACTTTTTTTAGATAACTGGAAAACATGCGCAAATACTCGCACGGAGCTTGCATGTCAGTGCAAATTGGCTGCCAAAACAGACTGCTATCACGATTACCAAGCATATGCTTCGTCAATCGGTCAGCATTTGAGTGGAAACCTCGCCTGTGCACAGCACTATGATGACAATATGTTCACTGTCATTGCACGTGGTAGGTCTTTGTTTCATCTAAAAGTGCTGGAGTCTACTATTATTCAGTTGAACAAACCTATTTTATGTAGACAAAAATATTTCCTCTATAACCTACAAATTTCTCATTAGTGCATGTGTTTGGTGCGTGTAACTGTTTATTTACGAATTGCGTTGCTACTATAGTACCGTATGTCCGTATGGTTGCCAGTAAACTCGGCCCGCGGTAAATTCGGCCAGGTAAATTCGGCCTATGACATCAGTAAATTCGGCCCTCTGAGAATATTGTATTAAAATGTATTACCATCCGTTAACATGAATTAATTACATAAATATACTATTATTAGGTGATTTGGATGTCAGGGTATGCGTAGATCGCGTAATCGCGGGAGATAGCGCGGATATTCACGGGGACCGAATTTACCGACGGCCGAATTCACTCGGGCATATCGGCCCTCGGAGAATTTTTTATAAAAATGTATTACCAACTATTAATGTGGATTAATTTCATAATTATATTATTATCAAGTGATTTGGAGAACGGGGTATGCGTATGAATATATATAGGGGAGATGTGGTACCGATGGATCACTGGAACCGAAAATACTTTGAAAATTCTCTATGATAATTCCATGATTACACTCCGTGAACTTGTCTACAATTGCATGCTGGCAAAATCTTTCCTCACATACAAAAAAATTCGATGTGCGCGAGCAATGGGGTCTCTCACAGATGATTTTTGTTTTAGGGGGTATAAACTAAATTTAGATCGACATATACATTTTTCTTTGCAACCTTCAACACGAACAAACCAGCAATCATTTTTATTTTGAAGTGTAGGGCTTGTATCAGGCTATATAATGGCACCTATCATTTTTTCAGTACTTTCCTTGAGTGGACTTTTTTTCGATTCATGTATAAAATTCTTTGGGTGGGGACCGATGATACAATAGCCAAATCAAGCAAAATAATCAAGCATACTAGTCATGAAGCAAATGAAACATGCCTACGTACAGAAAATCTTTATGTAATAATTACATATGATGTTTTATTGCTATAACGAGGTATTTGGAAGTCACACTGTCGATTTTCGGGCAATATGTATGTACCCTCAAATTTATAAGTCCGAGCCTAAACCGAAACAAGATTTTATGACAGCATTTGAGTTGATATTTATTCTATTTTTTGACAGTTGCGACCGAACATTCTTCTTTGGCTTGCTGTAGCTTACATTATAATACTGAGCAAGAAAAGTAGTCACATTTGAGTGTTTTAGGGTATATGTGTCATAGGTCCCCGGGTCGTGTGTCATTGGACCCACCGGGTGGGGACCGAAGACACGTTCGAGCAACAAATTTTTAACGTCCATAAATATTTTTTGAAAAGACGGATATTCAATTCATGTATATGTGTGCGATAGGTAGAGCTTGTATCAAAGTGCTGAGCCAGCAAAAGATCTGCTGTTTTCTGCTGAACATTTCAGGGCCAGCGATCATTTTCCGATTTTTGATCCATCGGTACCACATCTCCCCTATGTATATATATATGCAGATGTTTACAGGGCCGAATTTACCGACAGCCGAATTCAATCGGTATATTCGGCCCTCGGAGAACTTTGTGTGAAATTGTATTACCAACTAATAATGTGTATTAGATCAATGCTCTTCAACCTTTTTCGTTGCACACAATGGTAGCCTTATGGAGAGAGAGCGGGAGAGATATGGTATTCTCTTTCTCCTGCACCATCGAGATGCTTTGACGCAGACATGGGGTAATCGCGATTAGTAATCGTAATCGATTACGACGATTACAGCATTTTGAAGTAATCGTAATCGCAATCGATTACATTCGAAAAAAATCCGAAGTAATCGTAATCGTAATCGACTACTTCCCATATCTAATCGATTTGTTTGTGAAAAAACGATTACTTTTTGTTTGTACAAGGACTATGACATGAACTGAATATTCGTGAACAAGAATGAGATAATATACCACGTTAGCGTTAGCACAAACGTCTGTTTTCAAACGCCACTGACTCATTATTACGTCAGCAGTATTAGCTCCGCTCGTCATTGCGTAACAAGTATCCACACATAGTAAAACGGACATGCGATGGACATTGTAGTGTGATTGTAAGAACACCTCCCGTGGTGTATATCAGGTTATCAATACACTACAAAAGCCGCTACCTCGCAGCAAGATATTGATCACCACTCTGCCTATAGTTTCAAATAGTAACTTATGTATTAATGTTTGGTTGTGCTTAGTTAAACGCAGTTTACCATTGCAGCTTGGCGAGCATGAGGCCTACGTACGCACGTGCACCTGACGAAGATTCGTAATTTTGTACTCGTCGAATAAGACATTGCAGTTTCCACAACGAAGCATTACAAATAAACAGCGGCTGATATATATCATAACCGAGCCGTGCTTAGCCGTTTCTCGTAACAGCTGCTCGCTGTATATGTATTAAGTTGAAGGCAGAATTTTTATGTTGACCATATCTTATTCTCATATAACTACTTGAAACGGGCGTCAATCGTCATTTCACAGTTCGTTACTTAGCATTTGGACCTGCCGCCATAAACATCCGCTTATATAGCCTGACATGTTAGCGTGGGTTGTAGCTAGAATCAGCAATTCATCCAAAACAGCAATTCCCCTGTCCAACCGTTGGTCAATTTTCAAAAGTGAATTTCGTCAATAATATTGGTAATTGCATTATATTACTATTCATTTATAACCTCTCTGAGCCCCGAGTGTCAGATTTACCTGTAAAGCTGGGGTACGTAATTCATATTCATAGCATCTGGTATGTTGTTATAATTACTGTATGTTGTTAATTCGCGACCTCCAGTCCGTTGTATAATCACAAGATATTGTACTCGCCCAAACGTAGCAGACTAAAAGAATATCTTTTGTGAGACGCACACACAAATTGTCATGGCTTTATTCTTTTGTGGATGCGCCGGGTGACATTTGCATTGTGGGCCCAGCTTGGAAGGACAGGAGTTATTAGTCCCGCCCACTCAGCGCGGCTATTGACAATGGACGAATACCCTAAGTTTCGGCCAAGGTATTTCTTTGGTATCACATCCCGTGGAGTTGCGTGTTGGCCGAAACTGCATATGTGTTTTGGTGTGCTGTGGGATCGTGGCGCGGTAATGACCGGCTACGAAATGCCTGCTCCCATAAAATATAGCCTATGTATGTTTTTTCTAGGGGGGAAGAGGTATGCATTTCAAACCCAGCTATGTACTGGAGCAGGGTCACCAACTGTTTTGAAACAAAAAGCTACTTCTTGTGTAGTGTGTACTGATTATTGCGACGACCGACGGGTTACCTCGTACTCCCGTCGTTTATCCATGTTCAGTTGGATTTCTTCACTTAGAGTAAGACTATCAGAGCACTGGGCCGGGTTTCCGCCCCTTACCAAGAAAAAAAAACGCTCACTCGCAGGGACTCACACCAGCTCCTCCAAGCTCAGTTGCGTTGCTGCAGTGTGCGCAGAAGCGCCGATCTTCGCGTCTGGACTCGGGAATATTAACTATATAGATTCCCGTTGAGCCGCCGCGTGGGCGAAGACAAGCAATGCCCCGAGCGACTGCGTTCGTATGTTCCTTGGCGTCGGCCGACCAATGCTCAACTGCTGCTCATAGAAAACGAGCTTCAACTATCAAATCTCTCATTTGGATATTTGCTACAGCGCAGTGTTGGCCATACGAACGGGGGAGCCTGAGCGAGACTTAACGCCCCCCCCTATAAGTAGCTATCCGTAACTTATGGGGGGCTTCGCCCCCAGACCCCTCTTTCGCATCTGTTATTATTATCTATCTATCAAGGTTTGGCCAGGTTCTGGATTCGGCAATGTCTATTTTTTCATGTGTGCAAAGATACACGACATTAAAACTAAGTAATTCTACCGCATGCAGAGACTTGATGATTATCGGGATATGGTACTTTTCTAACAAATGAAGAGATTTGATGATGATTGACACATCTGTACGGAATCCTATTCTTGCCTTACACGGATTTCCATGTTTATTCGTTATTATCCTTGAAAAAGCGCATAATCCAAATAGGGGAGCCCTTCGGCCAGCCCCCCCTGGCGACGGCCCACCTCGCCCACCCCAAAAGCCACCACTACTACAGCGACCGCGGGCGACTCATTTGGTCCGCGTTGGTGACCCCTGTACTAGAGATATTTGAATCGCAAAGCTCGAAAATCATTTACAAGAATTAATTAAATTCTCGAAAATGCTTTATAATATATGTTGGTTTACGAAATACTTTTGAGTCCCCTTCGAGCACGCTCCCCACTCTATTAAGGAATTTGGGGCGCGGCAGGTAAAGACCTGGCAATAATGCAAATCGTTGGATGCGATAAATCATCCACTATAAAGTTGGGCAATTGATATATTATGACGTAATAAGCAAATGACGCATGATGAAGAAAGTTGATATCTCATTAAGCCTTTTCATCGCAATCCTTGTATTGTCTTCCCATATATCATTTAAGATTATAGTCCTAAGCAAAACAAATGTAATCGTGAGTAATCGTGATTACTTTTTCAATGTAATCGTAATCGTAATCGACTACTTCCTGATTTTGCTGTAATCGTAATCGTAATCGTAATCGCGTGATTCCGAAGTAATCGTAATCGCAATCGATTACATTCATAAAGTAATCACCCCATGTCTGCTTTGACGACGGAGATGCGATACGGCCTTTATAGTAAGGTCATCTAGTTTGCACACTCGGTTTTTTCTCCTCCATGCTATCCGTGATTGCTGAGCGCCTAGCAGGATAGCCGCGGATACCAGTTTTCGAGTCTTTGGTCTGACCCGAACGGGGATCGAACCCACGACCTACCGATCGAGAAGCCGGACGCACAACCATTACACTATCTCGCTCGGTAGTGG
>ATSW01100718.1:0-11646 GCA_000444245.1 Botryllus schlosseri | reverse complement strand
CCAGGCCCCCCATAGGGTGATAAACCGAACTTCTGGGGGGCTTCGCCCCCAGACCCCCCTCGGGCTGCACGCTTTCCCCCACTACTACTCATCTGTGTCTGGTCTTCGTTTAGTGGGCGTTCCAACTAAACGCGCGAAGCGCTAAAATTTTCTATAATTCATGATCAAATCGGTCAATATCATCGAGAAATGCATATATTGCTATCAATTTTAATCCTGTCTCTGCTCACGTAATCACATTTACAGGTAAAGCTGATCGAGTGAGATGTGTTAGTAGTATAATTGCTCGCTCGTAAAGCGTAAAATACCGGAAGTCAAGAATGTTGCATTTCGAAGCCAGAAACGCAGCATTTTGAGCTAGCTAGCAGTCGAAAATCAGCCTATGGAGCTTCGGAAAAGCGTCATTGACGTGCATTGTGTATTTCGTGGAACTAACAGAGGTGGCCAGTAACGAAGTACTTCTACTTTTTTGAAGTACTCAAGTAGTTTTCCTCTACTTCTGGTACTTACTCAAGTAGATCTAAATTTCAATACTTCTACTTCTACTTCATAATATTTTGTGATCTACTCACTTACTTTTCGCTATTTTCAGTTTGTCAAGTAGAAGTAGTTTAATCCTTCAATCAGGAAGATAGCCTGAGATTTCGGGGCTGCTTCCACGGAGTATCGACATTTAATTTCCATAAAAGTCGAGTTATGCCTAGAATTTTGGTCGCGCTTCGCGCGCAGAGAATGCGGAGTATTCAGTATGATTTCACGAAAGTATCGGTGAATATAATTTAGGTATAGCGGGTTGGCGTGGTTCCGTTCACACCGCATTGTCACCCTTCGCCATATCAAATATTTCATCACAGTATATATGGCTTATCGTAATGTTTGTAACTGATGCTTCGCAATCTAGCATTTACTTATCATATCGTAATCTAGCCGGCCATGGCGTGTACTAATCTGGAAAGGTGGAATCTGATTTTCCTTTAGTTTTAGAGCTGTTTTAGCATACCAACCTTTGAAACTTTCTGGACTAAAGACATTATATACATGTTCCGTTTTTAGATTTATATTTCACTTTTTATTCCCAGTACCATATATTTTGATTTCTAATTAATATCAGTTCTTTTGTCTGGATAACGTACATGTTGAAGTATAAAAGCAAGTGTAGTAATGCCTTCAATTTCCAGAAATAAAGCTACACAATATATCATTTTTACGGTCCACCATATTTTCTATTAACGTTTACTAATCGCACAATGTGTTTACGCCGTATCCAACACACCATCTCCGTATTGCTCTTCGACTAAACTTATAAGGCCTTATAATATGGGGAAGTGGGCAATACAATGATTTTTTCTAAATCGTGCTGTTTGAGTAAACAGAGGATTAGTATCGCATTTGCCATATCAATACTATCATTTTTATCCCATTAAGCGGGCGAATGCTTATCCTTATGCTATTGAAAATTGGATGCCTGCTGGTATGCATCAATATGAATCAAGCTCGTCACCTTTCGCAGAGCTCAATTTGCACCTTTTTACAATCCATGTGAACGAATTAGGATCGTTTTCACAACTACTTACTTACTTGAGTACTTTTAAAGTCAGTCAATTCTACTTCTACTTCAAGTAGTTTTAGGTTCCTCATGGAAGAAGTACTTCTACTCGTACTTGAGTAGATTTTTTGTCGCTACTTTTACTTCTACTTGAGTAGCTTTGTTGACTACTTTGACCACCTCTGGGAACTAATTACACTGTATATCGTGCATATTGTTGATTTTCCACGATCGGTTTTGAAAACAGGTGTTTTTAATGTGTAGTGACCTACATATTCCGCGGGGACAAATGACTATGGTATCCTGTCCACTGAATCACTATAGTGGTTATATCGCGAATTGTTTCCCGNGGAACAGGTTGGTCNAGAAGCAATCCGTGAGCGTACACAATACGAACCAAATACAACCNCTCAGCGCAAAACTGACTNACTGTNTTAAGTATATCACGAATCACAGATGTATACATTTAATGTGTTTATTAGGCACCTGTAATCAAGCTCTTTACAAAAACACGAACAATTTTATCATTCTCACATTTTTTATCACCAAAATAATTTAGATACTGTTCAGTTGAAAAACCTTGAGATCTTTTAATTAAATATGAAATACAATGATCAGCGCACATATCAGATTTTTTACTTTGAAGCTGTTGCCTGGTAACGGTAAAGTCCTCTGGACCTAGAAACTCGACTATCTGAGGTTTTAGGGGTGGGATCATAACCATGTTAGCTTTAAACACGCTTCTACTATATATGTGTAGATTTCGCGCCCCCTTATCGTCATATCACAAAACACAACCAGCATGCTATAGCCAACCTAACGGATAGTTTGATGGCATGGGAGGTTACGACTATTGATGAGAGATTTGTAAATATGAAATTCATACTAAAATACAGAGCTATAATTATGAATTGGAAGTAAATCGCGCAGAGCGCGAGAAAATTTTTCAGTTGAGCTCAGCGTCGCGATCCCCTTCAGATGCTTTCATGACCTCAAGGGGCACGGGTCCCCCAGGTTGAGACCCACTGCCTTAGAATTATTATGGTGAAATATAGCCTACTAAGAATAAGTTTAATCAAGTCCCCGCATTAATTCGATTTTTAGTACGCATTTTATCAATATTTTAGTAAGTTTCTTCAGACTCTCGCGGGCCGCACAGTCTAGATATCCCTGCAAGAAGGTTTGGTTACTTCTTGTGACTTTAATTGTAACGGTATAATTTGCTACTTTGACTTTACTTTAAATCTGGATTAGGCATGTGAGGTACGTATAGGCTGCGTAATCGCGGCATGTTAGCGAATGGGCTTGATAGTAAACGAATTTCAGCTTCAATTTATACATCCTATGGTTTTAGTCCATACACAGCAACATTAAAAAGTAGGTTTTATATTTTCAATTTCAAGCAACCTTTCGCGGGCCGTACAGAATAGCTCCGCTGGCCGAATTTGGCCCGCGGGTCGCACTTTGCTCAGGCCTGGTATAGGGTATCTTGGGTTTGGAGAGGTGAATAAGACTTTAGATTAGTTCATCATCTCCCATCCACTACTACCATATGCATCTTAGTGCTCCGACAAGGCAAAAGTTCGTTTAATCCTGAAAGTCGTCATTTTGTGGCTATTTCCCTGAAAAATTGCGTTAAATAATCCCCAAAGGCAACACGCTTTCAATATCAAATACTGCCCCTCAATATCCCCTCTAATTTTTCACGAGTCTGCGCACACTCAACAACTCACTGGCGCGGTCCCTCGGAAAACAGTGCGTAACGACAGAAAAAAAGGTCATCACTTCGGCTTTCTTGTGCGCGGGATACGTTTTTCTGTGCGCGGAGACTTCGTCAGCAGTGCGCGGCCGCGCACGCGCGCAGCTTAAAGGGAACATTGGCCTTGACCATGACCAGCATTTCAACAATCAATTGATCAATATTTTACGCTCTTTTGTCAGAATTGGCCAATGTCATCATGGAATCAAAAATGTTCGGATCTGTTATTGGCTTTACTCCACCTTTGCTTGATTTTCTTTCCCTCTATGCTCGCATATTTCCTATCATGGTGGCCCCGCAGGTCTCAGCCCTCAGTCAGAGTGTCAGACGACTTCATACATTACTGGTATAATTAGCTCTGTTGGTACCGAACCAATAGCACTACCTTCAGAGAAACGTTTCGACGCGACGCTTTTCTCTATCATCACGAGGGCCAGTCCAGCATGATTGAAGTTCTCATTTCTCTTACTGATTGAAATCTTCTGCAGACAACTATCCATCCTGGATCCAGCTGCTCTCTGTCTTTGGTGATCGATTGATTACTGCAGGGGGATTCCCACGAAGTCAGCGGGGCATAACGGTGATTAGTTATCTACAATATTTTTCAGATAGGAACGCCTACTGCCCTCTATGCAGCATGCACTATATGCAGCTTGGCCATTTATTTTTATAATTTACCACCCTCACGTCTTCTATCGACTTCTCTGACTCCCTGCCACCATGTTGTGACGTCACGAAAAAGGCCGATATTTTTTTACCTTCAATGGTCGATACCGATATTTCTCTCCAAGCGTGATATCGACTCGATATTATCGGCGAGCCGATAATCGGTCGGGCTCTAGTTACAAGACTCCAGTGTCACAGTTCTAAGTTTGCCAACTGTTCAGATTACTACTAGGGGGGGCGAAAGGGTTCGGGTAATGGAATCCGAAACGAGTATTGATTGTCATGTTTCGAGTGGAGAAGTGATATTCGTTCTTTCCGAGTACGGTGGGCTACGCCCCGCGCCATCAAAAGTGATTTCATCAACGAGAATGATCGTTTCAATTTTTCTCCGGCTCGCGTGAGCTTGGAAACCTAGATTCGCCGTATCATATCATCCGAAACTTTTAGTTCTATAGTGGAATAATATGTACGTTCGTGAATATGACATTATTGTAAAATATTGATCGACCTGAAACATTGTAACTAAGCACAATATCATAACTTTGCTTACCAACTACTAAATCCATTTTGGTGATTCTAACTGGACTTATTTCATTTATTGTCGTATGTTACTTGACATTTTACATAATTGAACTCGCCAATTCTTCCCTATATGATGAGAGTTCAGAATGTCGGAGTCGCAATAACCCACTAGTAACCTAAATGCTTAATTCGAGACCGCGCCAGACCCTAATTTTCCCCGTGTTCATAATAAAACGTTGCTTCTTAGTATTCATGATGTTTTGCTATATAAGGTCATTTTGGTCATTTTACACTAAGCGAATATGCTAATTGGTTATTATTATTATTATTATTTAACATGCGACGACTCAATTTCGTCCCGGCTTCTGGATTACACCACTTATACAAATCGGATGCTGCTCGTAGTTCGCCGCCAACACGATTCTGTCCGTCTGCGGTCTCTAAATTTGCTTCGTCGGTCCTGGCATTTCACATAATTTCCAAATCGTGAAATCAGCCTTACGTCACGTGAAGATCAGTCAGTGACCCGCTCTTATCTGCACGTGATCACAAAGTATGCTTCGGCGTTCTCGTGGCGCTCGATGAGAGTACTAAAAATTTGTTTCTTGGCCTTATCCGGTACACACTCTACAGTAGTTACACAGCAGATATCTGTAACTCAGCTGATAGCCTACCTCCCTATCATATTCGCTAAAAAGCATGAATAAGTGGGGGATAATATCACGGATATGGTACTTGCTGTCGATAAATATATCATGTTCGCTATTATTTTTTATCAGATCCAGAGGTAAAGTCTGTATAAACTTGATTGCAAGCAATGTAATTCAATAAAAATCTATATTAAATTTCAATGTCCCATTCGCAGTGGGGTTACCATGTCTCAAGTCAATGCCGTCATAATCTCATTACGGAAAATATTGAATGACCTTTGTGCCATTTTGGTCTGTGGATCCCAGCACACAATTTATTTTGTGGGATTCAAAGATGTGGCTAATATTTCGAAATTCCTTGATCTATTGTCAATACGGACACAACATCCCTACACAACAAAACAGATTTGATCGTGCTTTCAAATTGTTCATCGATACGTCTTATCGTATTTCGCGAAAAACCGGCCGATCGTAAGTTTGAAATATGTACCGGAAATTCTCTTGCAATAGCTAATCGCCATTTGCGTTCCCTCTATTTACAGAAAAGAGAGAACATTACATTGACAATTCCCCAGTTGTATATTAACCGTTTGTATACCCTGAGAGCAAGAATACCAATAGAATGTGATGACTTATACATCAAACACAAGATAGCGAGCGCTATATAACTTAGAGAAGACTGGAATAAACAGATCTAGCCAGGACAGCGAGTATTTGCTAACAGAAGGTACAAGTTATCTTGTTTCTCAGATGCTGTACGCAGGAAAGATAATGGGATGGTGTGAACGTGAAGTTCACGTTCGCGTTCTATGGGTGAACCTCAGAAATTTAGAGGTTCACGTTCATAAACGAACCTTGGTAGGTTCTGCACTGTGAACCTTTTTCATATAGTACAATTTTCACTTCATTATGACTTCTTTGGTTGAAATTTATTGCATTTCAACTGCGGGCCACTATGTGCATGGCGGTGACAGCATTAAAAAAAGTCATCACTAAACGAGCATGCACCTTGACAATCTGAAAGATTTTACTTGCTTTGTTACAAAAGTTTGCTCGAATATTTAGTGACACTGATTGCGGGTCAATCTCACAACATCTACAGCGAAATACACTAAATGTAGGTAGTCAGCGAATGATGCTTATTCAACCAATCAATGAAATTGATATCGTTGCCTGATGTAAAAAATCTAGCTGTTGGCTACTAATTACACTCTGCTTAATATTACCGTAGCAATACTCAGACGACGAATACATTGTCCGCCTGACCTAGACCCTTGAGGCGTAGGCTTATATTCCCTATTGCAAGTCCTCGTCGAAATTGTTGGCAAAGCGACGGAATATATTGATTTTATGGGATTATTATATCATTTGATTGCCCCGGTTGATACATTTGGCAGCGTTTAAGACGTCAATATGTACTTCAGCATTGTGGCATTATGTGGCCCGATTCGTCGCTAAGTATCGTGTACAAATAGGCTATCACTTCACTGAAATGCAGGGTTGGAATTAGCAATATGACGTCACGTGACGTCATGAGGTTCACGTTCGCGTTCAAACAGAACCTTTCGAAAAGCTCACACGAACCTGAACCTTTCAAAGGTTCACACCATCCCTAAAAGATGTATGTATTCCACACGCGCCAGTTTGAAGTTTCGAGGTAGAGATAGTGAAGATAGCAAATGCTTTTAGTCAGTAAAATCCATTTGTGCCTTTTATGAAATCAGTGATTTTAGTTTGTACAATCCAACCATCGAAATGGTCATACCAATAACTTGTTTGTTACCTTGAATGATTCGAACTTTTATCGGTATACTATAAATTAGTTAACAAATGATATTTGGTCCGTCTGTTATAGGATTCAAAATAACTCATGGGGGCAGAGCATCGGTATGTAGTGTGCGATGTTTTTACAAACGTGATTGAATGATTGCCCCCTCGAGACTAGTCCGTAGTCATGTTCTAATTTCCAGTCGTGTCCACCGTGATGATATATCGCTCAATTCATCAGAAGCAACTCGTTTGGCTGAAATTGGTTGCAAAATATCGATGCTTATACTAATTGCCATTGTTATCAATACGATGACTCGTTTCGACAATTTCACCGTTAACGTCGTCAACCCGTAACCAGAACCAGTGTTGCCAATCGGCGCATTTGAGAGCCAAATTTCGGAAATTTGGCTCTTTTAAAGGTCGGTTGGCAACGAAAAATTTGGCGCAATTTGGCTCCAATTTGGCGCATTTTACTATAAAATATTTAACAACTGAAACTGATGTAAAGTCGAATCGCTCTTGTTAAATTCTCATTCTAACCACGGATATTAGGATTTACAGGCCTATATCATCATTGAGCGGCTTATTGCCATCACAGTGCTTCTATCGTGCTCCATATTCTAGATCAGGGGTCACCAATGCGGGCCGGGGGTAGCCCGCAAGGACCAGATGAGTCGCCCGCGGGCCTTGTCTAAAAAATGGAGCTTTTATACAATGAGATTGATTTATTTAGCTGTTATTGTGTAAATCACTTTAACATGTACCTTAGTTACTCCCGCCATTCACCCGCTTTAATATTTCAGTGTTTTTTTGCTGTAACTCGTTTTGCAGAGAAAACTTTCTTCTTAAGACGGATAGAAACATGATGTTTCGGCAGCTTTTGAGCTATAGCTCTACGAGCAGTGGTTGTCGAGTTGTGCAATGCCCCCCCCCCCTTCGTGCGCAGAAATTAGGGGGTTGTCTGCTGGAAAATAGGGGCAATTCCCTAAAGTCAATTTTTATTGAAGTTTCAGGTCATTTGTCGGGATTTAAGAACCCCCTTTTTCGATTAAAAAAAATTTATTTTCACTCCACCCTAATGTAAAGGTGCACAGGCTCATTTTTGTGTTTTAGGTGAAATGTATAAGCATATTGGTTGAAATCGAAAATAGTTGGCTCCTTGAAGGGCCGGTTGGCACATTTTGGAGAGCAATTTGACTCTTGTGGATCACCAGCAGTTGGCAACCCTGACCAGAACCACAAACTGGAAGTTGGTAGCTCGCCTGCTCAAAAAATGTTAGCCTCGCTTACGGGGGCTACTAGGCCTATTCTTAGTCGTTGGCGATATCGTCCGGAAAGGAGCTTGCTGCTCTTTCTGTAATCCTATTGTCTGCGTTATAAGTCCGGATCGATATTTGGAATATGGAACATGTGTTCAGCCCTGCTGTCTAAGACAAACGTAGATTCCATCACCGTCTTTAGTCAAGGCAAGAAAATAACGATCTTGTTCTAGCTAGACAATTTGTCATAGTGAGTTAATAAGACGGTAACTTAAATGACCGTGGTATACGAGGTCGACTTCCGAATCCATACCCAAGATTCGAAGGTTTATCTGTGCTCCTTCCTTGTCGACTTCCGATCCGCGTAAACTGTGTCTTGGTAATGCCTATAGCAGAATAAACGTAGCCCATGCTATACGTAGGCAAGTCAGGAATCTTAAAAATGACATCGACCTGCTGTAAAATGACAATTAAAAATATTATGACCATTGATGTTGAAACATCAAGAATACACAAATTTTAAGCTAGGTGGGTGGTTTAAATCAACAAGCTCTATTCATGCGTAAAAACATTTATGCGAAAAAGTTCAACAATTCCGCGGCAATTAGGCGATATGGCAGAGGTGGCCAAGAGGTCGATTGAGATCTACCAGTCGATCGCTGCGACTTTCATTGTAATTTAACGTGTATGCGACATCCGATTCGTGGCCGATTGAATAATTTGCACATCCAGAGATAGTAAAGAGTCCTGTGACACCAGACTTCCGCGAAGTATGCCATTGACATGTGCTAGGCCAGGGGTCGCCAACTCAAAACGGGTCGCGGGCCACTTTTCAAATTTCGTAACGGCCGCGGGCCGCATGAATTCAATATCGATATAAAGTAGGCAACCACGTTTTAAAACTATATGTCAGTACAACGCTGTACAACATAGTCGATGGGCATAGTGATCACAAATTAAGTAATATTTTATTAAAGGAGTAAAAATACAACAGAATATCACCGTCATCAATTTCATTTGATTTTGAACTTTGAGCTGTGCATGATACCTTGAAACGCTTTTTGGGGCTAGCGAGATACGCTACTAGATGAAAGACCATCTCCACGTAAAGCTTGATCTTGTGAAGAAGCCCTAAGCCAGTGGTTCTGAAACCTTTTTAGACATGTCCCGCTTTATGATACTGAAAGTTGTTGGCCCCCCTTATTGTCGCATCACAAAATGCATCCATAGAGCTAGCAATCCGAACGGATAGTTTAATGGCATGGATGGTTATGAATGTTGATGACAGAATTCTATAATATCAATTCGAGACTATACACAGAGCAATAACTATAACTATGAACTCGAGGTAAATCGCGCAGGGCGCGAAAAATTTTTCAGTTGACTGCAGCTCCGCGCCCCCTTGAAATGCTTTCACGCCCCCACAAGGCGACACGCCCCACAGTTTCAGAACCACTGCCCTAAGTCGTCTTCTAAGCGTCTCGGTCTTGGCAGTATTTCGGCCATTGCAAGTCAATTTGAGCATTTGCAAAATGTTTTCTTAGCTTCCGAAATCTCAAATCAAGTCACGGGCCGCAAAATATGACCTCGTGGGCCGCATGCGGCCCGCGGGCCGCGTGTTGGTGACCCCTGTGCTAGGCTATGCATTGTTATTTGCGCCCGGGTCGGTACGTGCAAGCGTGACTATACTCCGTAGTCAGTACCGGTGCCCTGTTGTTTTCACGATTTTTCCTCTTCGTACTATATAAAATAAACGACGGGTTCCAGTTGAGACGTTTGAGCTAGGTTTTCTTGTCACATTGCCGCTAGAGCATGCTCCAAGAAGGGTGTATGACAAAAGGAATTACTAAATTCATGCACGACACACAGGTAATAGTTTTCAATCATACGGCGATCAACTTTTCCATAGCACCGCATATCAAATGCTTGCATACAGGGTCAATAGTGAATGTGTCATGTTGCGCAACATAAAATTTGGAGTCATGCAGTGACTTGACTAACAGCGGTTATAATCCTAGCAATGCTCGATCTAGTTATGGTTTGCGTTGGCCACCCCTGCCATATGACAAATATTTTCGGATAAACTTACCCGATGTAAAAGATGTTGTGTGTAACAAGACATAGATAGCTTAGCTTATTTGTACTGTTTCAATCCTTGGATAGAAATCTATTGCTGTATAGAAGAATGTAAAACTTTTCATATTAATCAGAATCCATGTAATAATGGCAATGCAGTAATAGTGCTGTGTTTTCATTTGGTCATCATTTAACAAGGTCAGATGTGAATCGATGGTTTCTCAAGTAGGCCTAACCAAAATTTAAACTGTTTGTCAAGTATACACCATTTATTGTGCGGTTTATCTGGGATTGTTATCAGCAAATCGATACGTCCTAATCCAGGTATTCGAGTGTGAGACTAAAATAGAATATGATTGTTGATTGAGGATCCACCTCCAAAAACGCAATCATGTGTTCAAACTTCGCGACTTTCTTGTAGCAATATGGCGTTTTAGAACTTGCGGGTCGGTAAATATACATGATCAAACAGGAGCGCTCAATGCCCCAGTTATCACTTATGAATTATTCCGTCATATAGAGATCTACGCGGTGCGATATTTGGCATGAACGAAGTCCTTACAGGCACACGCATTTGCTAGAGAAGATGATAATTCATGATGAATTGGCTTAAGGAATTAGTGTGTTACTGTTACATAGAATTTGCATGCAGAAGAGATTTGAAGTGTAAGAAAGATCTATAAACATTATTTTACAATAGAAGTCATTGCATCGCTTTGTCAATGTATGAACCGAACCGTAACGACGCCACCGTCACCACGGTCTATTGCGAATTCGATTTCGGTATTGAAGATATCGCACCAAATGACTACTGAATGTGTTATCTCACAATGTTAGTAATAATTTCTGGGAGGCGAACACCATACTTTGCGAAGTCTCATTCTGTCATTGTTGCGGGATTAATTTGGATCGAGCTTTATCTGAGCTAATATGACAGGTGACAAGCCTCCATCTACTCCTGGGCATTTAAGAGAATGTAAATTTATTATATCCTGTACCAAGCCTAGACTTTGGTACTGAGTAGAGGCTACGCAGGGCTTATTGTTAGCTTTATGTAGGTCTTGCGCGAGAGACTTGTGTCATTCTCCGAGTGAGAAACTGGAGCATATTTGCCCGTAACCTGTATGAGTGTATGTGTAAAGTATATATACAACGTGTGCAAAGTGTCACTTCTCTATTATCGGAGACTAGTGTTCTTAACCTTTAGTGACAAACTCAATTTGGGTCGTGGATTGGATTCAAACATTTTGATGTTTCGCGTGCGAGACCAGCCAAATTACCTTTACCAGCCAAATTACCTTTAAATCCATAGATTTAATTTTCATCAGAGGGCTGCACTATCAAGCCTGTATAATACTACGGTTCATGTGGACTCTATTCCATAGAAAATTAGCAATT
>ATSW01100701.1:0-11453 GCA_000444245.1 Botryllus schlosseri | reverse complement strand
CCCCCCCCCCCCCCCCACAAAAACTTTGGTTTTGAGTTCTCATAGGGTGATAAACCCACCCCTCATCACAGTGTTCGCTTTTGCCGAGAAATTTGCTGCACTGTTTAGTGTGCCAGCTCGAAGCGCGAAAATTTTCGATGATTCATGATACAATCGGCCAATAAGATTGCATTGCATATATATTGCTATCAATATCTTGTCCTCTCTGCTCATGTTATCAGATTTACTTCGTTACATGATTTTATTTCGTGACCTCCTGTCTGCTATATCAAAAATATAGAATTGCTCTGACGTACTAAACTAAAAGACGCACACGATTTCAAATTGGTATTTCTTCACTGGGATATATTTTTTTCTTGCTGGATGGTATTTGTCTTCTGAGGTTCAGATTGCCAAGACAGGAACATATGGCGCCAGTCATTTAGGCGCCTATGGACAATCAAACCTATTATTTGGTATATATAACGAAGTTTTCGGTCTGCGTAAGGGCAGTCCGTTTCGGCCAAGCTTTTCGCGCTGCCGATCGTTCTGGCACACTTCTTGGAGTCGCATGTAATAAGTACTAAATCATTATATATCTTGGTGCGTGGTGGCGTGTTAATGGCCAACGCCGATATGTCCATTTCTATAAATGTTTCGTGTTTTTTCTTGGTGGAAGAGTACCAAATAATGAACATAATTGGCAACTTTAAATCGCGCGCAGCGCGAAAAATTTTGGAAAAACTTGCATAAATTTTCAAAAAATACGCCATAATTTATGTTAATTCACGAAATAATTTGGGGCCCCCTTCGAGCTCAGCCCCCCAATTGGGGGGTTTGGGGTGTGGCAGTTACGGTGCTGCATGCTCATTAACCTGTGCGTCAACCTGTCCTGACCCATAAACTTGCCTTTGTAATAGCTAGCCATCGGCTCATTGTAATTCGGATCTGGTACACCCCTGTACACCCCATCCGAGTGGTACACCCTTTGCAAATTCTGGTACACCCTAGGGTGTACGACCGCCCCGGTTGAAGAGCACTGCTATAGATAACTAACCTACTAGTAGATTAGTAATCTATATAGATCAGGAATGGCCAACCTTTTCGGTTTAAGGGGCACATGCAATTGACGAACGAGTGCGCGGTCCACTTGCCACGTCAAGCGGGTAAAATTTTCTAAGTTTATAAATAAACTAGGTGAGTATTGCGGGTCTATTGTATACCACCCGCTAGGCTCAGTTTGCAAGGACACGACTATTCGGCGTCTGGACACATCGATATCGAAGGTCTCCGATAATATGCGTCAATCATTTTGTGCCTACATTTCACCGTCGACGATTTTATGCGAGCGCAAACGCGAAAAGACTTTCTTCCGTAATTGCGAATACAGTTAGACTCAATCGGGTAAACGAGGCGTTTTTTTCATTTTCAGTAGGGGGTAGGCTACCAAGCAAGAAATGGTGTGACAATTAAACACGCGAAGCGTGAAGAAAAATTTCGCTACTACGTTAGTTTATTGTAATGTACGACGATTTACTGAAAATGTGACTGGACCCTGGATCTGCCAATGCGTCGGAACTGATATTTTAGTCATCAATATCCCAAGTGTCGCAGCCAGAACTGTAAATTTTGGTTGGCATTGCAAGTTCACAATCTGAACAATTCATTTTCGATAATATAATAGAACATTACCTCGCGATCGAGCCACCCCTGATATAGACAGGACCATTCGATAATTTAAGAGCCGGAGCAGTGGTAATAATGCGGCGCCGGAGCTAATGTATGATAGAAGAGAGCTCCGGAGCTGGAGCAGTTTAAATTTACGGCTGCTCCAAAGCCCTGGTGGAAGGGCAGGTATAATCAGAAGCGTCTAGGTCATGGGTCGGTAAACTTTTGTATACAACACGCCAAATGTTAAAATATTAGCAACTCGCGTGCCAAACATTAATTTCTGTCATAATCATCGTTCCAGGCAAGGGAATCGTGACATGATGTATATGCCGCAAAACATCAAGGACAAAAATATACACCACCCTATTCCAAACTTACCTTTCCTATTATTATACCTGAAGCTGGCAATGGCATCGGTTCTGCACCCGATGTGACACACCTTCAAACTAAAGCCTCTCGACGACTGGAGATGCAATAGAATGCAATTCCGTCGTAATTACGAATACGGTTGGACTCATCTGTATATTATGCATCTGTGTTTTTCTATCGTTGATTTTTGGGTGAGTATTAATTTTTTATGATTGAAGTAGTAAAAGACGATTTTTTTCGAGTCCTGAAATTATACGCCTATCGCTACTGAAAGTAAATTTATCAACGACAATTTTAGTTTCGATACTAATTTTCACTGTTGAAGCCTGAAACCTTGATTGGCGGTATCGTAGCATACGAAACATATACTACAAAGCTGCGAAGATTAGGCTACTGGACGTAGCACATTTCCGAAGTCATTATTATCGCACGACATTGGCACCATCAAGTGGAATGAGATCGGTATGGTCGAAAAAAAATCATAAGTATCATTTATGAAATCGATAGCAGGCATATTGTTTGTGGTGGCATAAACGGTACATATTTGCACTTTGACGTATTACATTCTGTTATGGCGTCATAATGAGTGATACTCGATTCGAAGCGTATAACGTGATTCAGAATCGAATCACTCATGAACTCGATTTTGCCCAGCTCTAGTCGCGGGTGAGGCGCGACACGACCCGCCCGTGCCTCACGTGTCCAATCGCGCTGTATTTTTTTCCCAATAAATGTGAAAATTGGTGATGTTGGATGAAAAAATAGTCGAATTTAGTAATTATGAACATCTACGATTAATATCAATAACACTGGCCAACACATATTTTGATCAGACAAAGTAAGTAAGAGAGTGGTTTTGGGAGTTCTCAAGGGCACAGATTCCGAACATGACCTTGGTTTTTTTTTCAAATTGGCTCTTGTTTTGGAGATAATCCATGGTGCTATATTGACAAAAATCTTCCACTTCCGCTGTAATGGCTAGATAGAAAATCGGCTCAGTCGTAGTATGAAGTTTGGAAATTCAATCTACTTATTTTTACACGCAGAAGACTCTTTTAAATCAAAATACAGCAACAGCACTATATTTAGGGGTATCATTTATCATAGTTATAGACTTTCACGGATGTCATGTAGGCTACATAAATAAACACCAGTCATGTATAGTTATTTACCTAGCTATATACTCAAATAACGTGGCAATAATTTAATGATTTTTACGTCAATTACATATTGTAAATTTGAAATAATTAATCAGCTGGAATATAATATTATTCATTTATGGTAAAGCACAATCGTTTTTTGTACGATTTTCGCCTGTTAGCAATTTAATGCAGTTTCTCGAAAGGTTCCAGCAATGGTCTGCCGTAGTATGGTCGTCACATTTGCCCTGATGTCTTTCTTTTGTTTTTTGATGTCTCTCCCCTTGCTAATCAACAAGACGATCAGGAAATATATCAGATGACTGAACAGGAAGTGAAATCTTATGCTCGCCCGTGTTTGTTCCGAGTTTTCCATATCAGGGTTGTAACCAAAGGCTCCGAGTCACAAGTCAATCTCACTTTTATAGTTTTGACTCGAGTCAAGTCGAGTCATTTTCACAACCGAGTCAAGTCCGAGTCCAAGTCATCGAGCAGAGGGTCGAGTCCGAGTCATGGCATTATGACTCGAGTCCGAGTCCAAATCACTGTGATGACTGCTCAGTTTCCGGTTAAAATCTTGTTAAACCCACTTTGTATAACACTGTTTGGTGATATCGAATGGTTCGAATTTATAATATACTAATTTCCCTCACTTTTAGCAGTTTCTGGTCGCCGTTTTAAGTACCAGTACCGATAGACGAAATCTCAATAGGGTGGTTACTTTACTATTTTTCGAATCTTGGCCGTCTGAGTCTCGGGTCATATGACTTGGTTCGAGTCATGCGCAATGACTCGAGTCAATACACAGATTGACTTGAGTCGAGTCGAGTCATTTCCGTATTTTGAGAAAATGACTCGAGTCATCAGAAAATCGTGACTCGAGTCGAGTCATTACAACCCTGTTTCATATGCAGGCGCGAATTTTCGGACCGACTGTTTGTAGCTGCGGGTGCTTTGTGATCACCTAAAAAGTTTTTGCTACTTAAGTGAAATTTCATGCAGTGAACTCCTTCCTATTATGAAATCAGAATATTTCACCCGTTTTCGAATCTGAAATCTATAAAAAAAAAATACCAGATTTAAGCTTCTCATTTGATAAGGATACTAGGTAAGGTACTAAGGTATACCCACTTTGTTGTCTCGGGCGAAGTCGAAAGAAATGAGACGCATACGAGTATTGCAGTTAAGCTTTTCGAGGACAAATTTCATAGCTTTATACTGCTCTTGGTAGAATGACCAATTGATACAAGAGAATATGTATCTCCGTTGCGCAAAAGTACAAATATTAGGCTTGGCAAACTGTTTTTTTATCATTTTGTTTACCAGTGTTTATCATGGAAGGTGCCTCAATTGCCTCCCCTGCCTCATGTCACTGAGTTAGGTCATGTTCAGCGGTTGGATTTGTGAGCCCGTGTCGCTAATTTCAGTGGTCCAGGCTCCGTGGACATACAAGCAGTGATGGCCCTACGAATGGGGAGCCCTGGGCGACAGTTACCGGGGGGCCCTATAAGTATGTAATCGTAACTTCTGGGGGGCTCCGCCCCCAGACCCCCCTTTCTCGTCTATTATTGTTATCATCTATATTTCACCACGTAAAGGGTTTTAGCCGGGGGCTGAATTCGGCCATATCTATTATTGCATGTGTGCAAGGATATACTACATCAAAACTAAGTAATTCTAACATATGCAGAGACCTGATGATTATCAGGATATGGGAAACAAATGCAGAGATTTGATGATAATTGACACATCTGTACGGAAACATATTCTTGATTGGTACACGGATTCCCCCGTTTATTTGCTATAATCCTTGAAAAAAAATCGCATAAACCAAAGAGTGGGGCCTTCGACCAGGGGGGGCCCCGGGCGACCGCCCACCTCGCCCACCCGAAAAGCCACCACTGCATACAACTTCCCTATGCAAGCTCCTCGTGGCGTAAAGGCAAAGTCGGAAACCATTGATGTAGGCAGAGAGCAGAATACAAAAATCGTGCTTCAAAATTAAAATGATTGGACAATTTTTGCTCACAATGAATTTATTATTAACAATTTCATCGTTTCAATACACCTCATGATTGCGATACAATGGAAAGATAAGAAGGTGCCGAAACGACTTGGCGCAGTCTTTGAAATCAGGCAACCACCTGGCCTAATCAATGTAAAAATGTGGCATATCTACGTACACTGACTGAAAAGTAAAAGAAGATCATATAAAAGGACAGTCGAAAAACGAGATGGCATGTGGCGAAATCGATATGTCAGGTCGTGGTCCGGTAATCTTGAGGGATGATGCAGAACACATTTGACACGCGTGCCGAGGGTTGCTGACCTCAGGTCTTGGTGTAGCTTAAGACCCTATAATCAACTCAAGATTGGATTCAAGCTCCGAGATCAATGCGCGGGGCCCAATGTGCGACAAATTTGTAATACAGTTGCCTTACCTAACGTTGAACAACCCTGGTCAGATATGGATGATTGACCTCCATCATTGTGACGTCACGGAATGTAAATAGGCCGCTTCACGTTGCTACAGGTTACAAGAAAATATAGGAGTGAAAGATATCCAGTTTATTCATTCTGTTATTGCGATATGTGATACTATAGTTCATTCTGGATGGCGATACTACTCTTGCTGGTGACGGGGCTTGTTTGTATGATTTTGGGGTGCTACCTATTGATGACGGAAAGCTTGTCATATGATGACGGGTACTTGTACATCAAGTACCGGTATGGCGTTTTGGACAACTGGGCTAATTTGTGCCGACCTGCATTGGAGATGTACGTAAAGAATAAAAACGCTGTTTCAAATGCGTTAGGATTCTTAGTCCTGCCGCTAATATATCGATATTTCAACTGTGAAAATCGTCCAGTGAAGTATTTGCGACACTCCATCAAAAACGGGGTTCGGCAAAAATCGACCGGCTTATTGTCACGCCATGAACAGTTCCATAGTCGTTCGCCCTCTCTTACGCGTCGTTTGTATGACTCCTCGGCGAGAGCGGTGCGAAATGCCTCAGACGATATTGCATCAGATAGCCAATCCACTCGAAAAAACTGGGCGGCATCTCAAAACGAATCACGCGAGCAGCGAAATGGAAAAGAACGTGGTGATTTCGTTCTACGGGAATGTGAAGCAGCATGTTCGTTGCTAGAACGTTCACGGGTTCCCGTATGCGAAGACAAATGTGAGACTGCTTGCCAGACTCTATACGAGAATATTGAAGCTTTACAGAAAGTGAAAAAGGAAAAGCTAATATCGGATGCAGATCATATAAGAAAGGAGGTATAGTATTATCATTCATTATGTATCAGAGGCGGTAAAAATAGTCATCGGTAATCGGCGGTATAACTTCGTAAATTTCTACTCCAGTACAAGTAGAAGTTGTAAAGTATTTTAGGCCTGGTTTACCTAAAAAAAACCTAAGTAGAAGTTGTGTCATATCATAACCACTTGACTTAGCGTAATGCAAGTAGAAAATAACATACTTGTTGGGCCGTAGCTGCCGCACCCCTAACCAAGCTAGGGGCCCAAAATTATTTCATGAATGAGCATAAATTATGGGGTATATTTTAAAAATTCATGCAACTTTTTTGAAGTTTTTTTCGGGCCGCGTCGTCGATTTCTTGAGATTGAGAACTTGGCTCATTGAATTTCCAATATTTTTTTATCAAAAATATCGGCTTTCAGAAGCCGATATCGATAATCGGGAAAGTTCCAAACATCGGCATCGATGATCGGCCAGGTCGAGAATCGATCGACCTCTAGTTTTGACGGGGCTGGCGAAGTGCTGTTTTGGTCCTGCATACTTGAGTACTTTCAGCAGTAGACGAATACTTCGTTACTTACCATCTCTGTTTATTTTATGTAGTATTTTGGAAAACGTGATTATATTCGGGTGTTAATTTTAATTCAGATTGCCGATTCCATCAAGTCGTCTCGATATGACTCGTCATCGATCCAAAACTTGACGAGTCTTATGAAACAAAAATGGGCGAAACTCAACGCCTGAGACTCAGTCCAGTCGATACAGCAAAGTGATACATCAGTTCGAAGAACGATCGAATACGTGGGATACAGCCCTGCATGCGATCGACCGCAGAAGGAGAAGAGAGCTATACGCTCGACGATTTGCTGTTGTTAAACTGATTGAAGAGTACAAATCCAATATCGTAACGTGCGCCGAACGTGGGATGTCTTTGCGTAGGCAATTGTTAGCGCCACGCGAAAACAGCATAAAAATGACTTGTTACGATTGTCAAGTCGGCCGGCATCCGATTGACACCCTGACATCATTCAAAGATGATGATATTCTGACCAGCGTTCAGGGTTTTACGCCCTCTTGTCCTATTGCGAAAGAAATCAACGCCCGCTATTCGGGACTTGGTCTCTCGGATTACATATCAGATGAAAATAGACTCAGTCGTCTTCGCAACCTGCAGAAAAAGCTGCAACGAGGACTCTTTAACAACAGCTATCTGAGAAATGGTCGCCTGCGATTTTGATTCTTGATTTTTCCTTTATGTGTAATCTTGCGGCATCGCGAGGTACGCTATATGCCGGGAAAATAAATTACTGCTTTTGTCGCTATTTGCGCCACATTTGCTCGTGCAATTGCTTTTATATAGTGAATGTATACAACTCGTGAACTCGAGATTCCTAATGAAATATATATGTGGTCATACAGCACTCATTGTTCATGTGAAATGCGTAGAAATTTGTAGGCCACGTGGCGATGAGATGACGCGATAGGCTAAGCCAGTGGTTCTCAGCCCTTTCTTGGCCGTGGCCCATTTTCTGGTTTAAAAATGTGCTGTGGCCCACCTGATATCTTAGTCTCATAATCCTGTTTTGCGTGGTCATGGACAGCTCCGATATGTCTATTCCTCTAAAATATGCGCATTTTTCTCCAACTGATAATATTTAAGTCTCGATCTCCCGGGATATGAAATGGCGCGAAGCGCGAAAAAAATTTCACGTTGAATAAATATCCTCCAACAAACGACCAACGAAATAATCTTGGGCCCCTTCGACCCCCCCCCAATTGGGGGTTTGGGTGTGGCAGTTACGGCCCTGGTAGATCATAAGTAGATTATTTTCGTACGCTGCTCCATTCGCGTCGCGAAACACAATGATCAGATCCCAGCACTGTGGGATTGGGACTTTTGTGATACTATATTGTGGGGAATATTATAATCATTCTGNGCCAGCATCGAACAATTCGTTGGTGAATGGGGTACTACAGAGAAGTGGAGAAAGATTTTTCAATATGCATGATGTACTTTGTATGTCTTGTACCAAAACAACTGAAGTTGCGATGACAGAATATTCAATCCAATGATACAATCAATTCCTGTGACTCTTTCATTATGTACATTGTACAATGATTTCCAGGTCGGACATTTTAAACTGACTTCAAAGATTAATGCGCTCCGATAAATCCTCAATCCATTAAGATCCGTTGCGGTGGTGCAGTATACCTCCGCCAGAAGTTGCTAATAATTTGCAATTATGGCTATTTATAGCTTGCAATAATACGGCCTGCCGAAGTACAGTAAATCTGTACATCAATTGCACTTCATTGCGAGTTCATTGCATACCTCTTTCAACGGCGTACGACATATGACCCTGCAGGAATACTTGGTTACTTCAGCATTATCTTCCAGTTATTATACGCTTGAAATTATATTATTCGCTGTTAGCCGTAGGTTGTCATAGCCAGTAGAAAAAGCCACCGTTTCTCCGTAACGTTTTCGATATGCAAATGCTGACTTCATACGTGCCACTACGTCTAATCAGAGTCGGATGAAAAGCTTTATGTAGCCTACGTATAATTAAGTAATACGAATATATTTTTAAAGAATAACATAAGAAATATAACTAAACATACATTAATTCTGAAATTTCTAAATAGCTCTGTGGCCCACCTCAAAGTGCTCTGTGGCCCACCAGTGGGCCATGGCCCACCCTTTGAGAACCCCTGGGCTAATCTCATAAGTCGGTAGGCTTGTGCGCTCTGACCGCTGCTGACCAGATATTCCAGTCGCAAGATATTGCAATCATCTTTTTGACCGAGCGTCCACGAATGTCAGTACATCAAAAATGTTATTGAGTACTTTCTCGCAGATATGATGGGTACAGGATGCGTTATAAATTCATGATAATATGTAGCCCATGAAATGGGAGGAGGTAGTATGAGAAGTGTGAGCCAATGACGTGATGTCAAATTCGTAATTCTGATTCCAAATATCCGTATGCATATGTATAGGGCCTACCGCGTGCCAGACGATTCATTGCAGATCTCCTAAGTCGTAAATTAGTCACGCTTTCATGAATCCCCGCATATATCTCCGAAACCACGTATATTTCAGCCGGGTACGCACAATTCAACTATACCAGGGGCGAGCAACATACGGGCCGCATCCGCCCCGCGACAAGATTTTGAGCGGCCCGTAGACAGTTTCCGGTCTTATATGATAATGTAACCCGCTGGTCTACATCCATTTGCGAGCAAACATTTTCGAACATGAACAATAACAAGACAATACTGCGTTCTAATGTACATGAAGTTCACGTACAGTCTTTTCCAAGGGTTTCGACGTCCAACATGCAGCCAGAGTTAAAAGAGTTTATTGACAACTTTGATCGACCACAGATATCTCACTGACTTCAACATTGAAGTCAATGACGTTAATAAATTCATTAATTACAGTTTTGGTCTATATGCTTCAAACTTGAAACTTACATTAATTACGATTTTTTATATAGGTGGACAAATACGGGATTAATGTGTCGATTCAGGAGTCCAGCCCGCCAAATACTTAATTTTTCCACATCCGGCCTGTCGATTGGAGAAGTTGCCCGCCCCTGAACTATACCATCGATGTGCTACTGAGCTTTTTCAACCAGGAACGTAAGCTAGTATAGGTTGGATCCAGGAATATCAGAATATATTAGCAATATCCTACCTTAGGGTTACCATATTTCTGTAACCCAAATTCCGGACACTCTTCAGCGCCCACTAGTGGATTTCAAAATGAGTTATGACGTCACACTAACAAAGCTTTCCTCATAGACCAGAGGTGGTCACGATACGGTTCAGGAGTGTGTGGCTGTGTGTTGTGTAAACTGGACCGAAAGCACATGTTTTCAGCAGCCCCTTCCCGCCCAAATAAACATTGATTTTGAGCCCATACTATATGGCAATCGATGCAACTTCTGGGGAGGGGGTGCTTGTTATATGGATCTGCTTTCTATATGCATCTGGTCGTTAAATTATTTGAATGAATTCTGTCGATAATATTGATAGTTCCATATATTACTAGATACTACTTTCCGCCCACATGATCAGAGTTAGCGGTAAAGCTATATAGTGGAGGATGTTGAGTTCGAAAATACAGGGAGCATAATTGCACGTCGTTAAGTCATGTTCAATTGTTCATGTCCTACCGATAAGATCAACCTTATGCCGGTGCGCACCACGTAGCTTTATCAACATCCCACATCCAGTACTTTCCAACTTTTTATGGTCACGACTCCACCTCCAATTTGAAAATGTTCACAATTTGACGAGCTGATTACTAAAAGAAGTCAGCACCTTTGCCCAGACTTACTCACGGACTATTTTGGAAGCTGATTACGTTCAACATATTCGCAAACCCCATAATAAAGGCGAACGACTATGGAACCACTATCATTGAATAAAGCATTTAAACGGCCTTAACGATCTCTAGGAACATAGCGTTCACCTATATAAGTGCGATTACAGTTATAGGCTTATTCCAGTAAACGAAGGTTGTTTTTATTTATATTTTATTGCAGTTTTGCGAGGGCGGTAGTCTCCATACTAAAATCAATAAATGTGATAGTAAATCGCGCGCAGCGCGAAGAAAAATATCATGCATTAGCATAAATATTCCTAAAAATATTGTTTTTATGCTGATTTACGAAAACAAAATTATGAGCCTACGTCAAGTCTTCAAAATTCCGGACATTTGGCATATTTTAGAAATTCCTCCCGGACGCTAGTTTGAACAGTGAAATTCCGGACATGTCCGGGAAATTCCGGACGTATGGCAACCCTATCCTACCTGAACTTCAGTTATGTAGCAGTGTTGGGATCAAGTCCCTACGTTCGAGTCACGAGTCATTGCAGATTTTGACTCGAGTCAATTCAAGTCAATCGATTTTCGAAGATGACTCGAGCCAAGTCAGTCTATTTTCGGAGGTGACTCGAGTCAAGTCAAGTCAAGTCACTAGTCGAATCACAATTCAAGTAAAATTGAATTTTCGACGTA
>ATSW01100677.1:0-10388 GCA_000444245.1 Botryllus schlosseri | reverse complement strand
ATGGCCGGCCACGAGATATTCGTGGCCGGCCACAAAAAAATCTGTGGCCACGGGAAAGCTGAGACCCCTACTGAGCAAGTGAAGTAATGCTTTTAATTTCCGGAAATAAAGCCACTCAATATGGCATTTTTACGATCCACCATTTTTTTATTAACGTGTACTAATCGCGCAAAGTGTTTACACCGTATCCTGTAAAACTTCTCCTGCTCTTCGACTAAACTACGGGCCTTATAATATGGGGGAGGGCGCCATACCATGATATTTTCTAAAACGTGTTGTTGGAGTAAACAGAGGATTATTATCGCATTTGCATTTCAGCACTATCATTTTCATCCCTTGATGCGGACGAATGCTTATGCTGTTGAAAATTGAATACCTCCTGGTATGAATCAATATGAATCAAACTCGGTACCTTTCGCATAGCTCAATTTGCACCTTTTGACAGTCCATGTGAACTAATTACGATCGTTTTCACAACTAGGCCTACTTACTTACTTGAGTAGATTTAAAGTCAGTCAATTCTACTTCTACTTCAAGTAGTTTTAGGTTGCTTATGGAAGAAGTACTTCTACTCGTACTTGAGTAGATTTCTTCGTGGCTACTTCTACTTGAGTAGCTTTCTTGGCTACTTTAACCACCTCTGGTTAAGTTACATAAATCCACCAAAATTACAAACAATAAATGAAAAAGTCATTGTATTCAAATACCATGAAAACTTTAAAATTCGATTGCTAGAAATGGTACGTACTACGTACATACTACATACTGAAATGTAGACTTTCAAAATTGTGGAGTCATTATGCACGGGTATCACCATGAAAACACCCTAATGTCTTTTGTGATCTATTTGTTATCTAAGTAAGTATTTACACCAAATTTTTTTTCAAATGTATGTTGACTTGTAGAGGTATAGTATGCTAAACTTCGATGCCTAGATATTTTATCTTGTTACTCCTAAACTCTATAAAGTTGTCAAAATTTAAGTATTTAAAAGATTATTTTAATTCTCATTCTAGCCAATGTATATTTATATATCATTGTTGTTTTAGCCTATAGTCGAATATATTTGTGCGACCTCGCCTTCCGCCACATGCCACCCCATTTTGTCGCTGGCGGGGGAGATAGTGTAGTGGTTACGATAAGCGCCCAGCACGCAGACGAATCGCGTTCCATTCCCGTCGGAGGTTTATCTGGTCTCCTCTTCCCCTGCCGTTGCCGTTCTTACGGCGACAAAAAAAGCCCAGAAAAAGACCCGACGAAAGAAAGCACTCACAATGAATGGAAAAAAACTAGTAGAAAGGGCCGCGGCTTCAAAGAGATCAACATCGAAAAAGAACTGTGACATCGGGCACTCTAGGCCGAGGTGGATATTAGAGTAAAGGATCGCTACTGATGCGTGTCGTTCTACATCCTCCTATCTGTTCATGACATCGCATTGTGTCTTATCGCATTGTACATTGTGTGTGACTTGTTCAGATCAAAAATATAACCCAACCATGTTATGTTATGTTATGCGTATCTGCATTACTTTTCATTCAGTGTGCAACTGTGCATGCCTCTTATTTACTTCGCCTAGGCTAAGGTGGGTGTCTGATCTTAATGGCTACTCCAAGTTGTTTCGACACCTTCCTATCTTTTCATCGTATCGCAGTCTTGTGATGTTTTGAAACGATGAAAATATTAATAAACCTGACTGACTGACTGTTCGGTACCATAGTCATACAGCGTCAGTTCCATCAAATATGTTACGATGATATGGTAATATACATTCTCGGTAATGTCCATTCTTGGCAAAGTCCGTTCTCGGTAATGTCCATTCTTGGTATTGTCCGTTCTCGGTAATGTCCATTCTCGGTAATAGCATTCTCGGTAATGTCCGTTCTCGGTAATAGCATTCTCGGTAATGTCATTCTCGGTAATGTCCATTCTCGGTATTGTTCATTCTCGGTAATGTCCATTCTCGGTATTGTCCATTCTCGGTATTGTCGGTTCTCGGTAATGTCCATTCTCGGTAATAGCATTCTCGGTAATGTCCATCTCGGTAATAGCATTCTCGGTAATAGTAGGGAACCCTTTTTGAGAAATCGATATTTTTTATGTATTAATTATTCATTCATTTTATTTTATCGTCGTAAGTAGAATACTTTGAATTACGCAGATTTAGAATATTCTCGGCGAAATGTGCCTCACTCTGAGGGAGTACCCGACTGAAAGACAAAATCTGCTCTGGAACTGGAGCTTGAATAACATTTTACGGTACAAGAGAGAAAGAATTACTTCCGTATTTTAGCCAATAGGATGAACTTTTTTACTGCAAAGACATCGAAGGGCTTTTGATGAAAATGGAAGTCCCACAATATAGACATCAAAAGTGGCGCTTATTCATAGACAGTTCGAAAATAAGTTTGAAATGTGTATTGGTACGTAATTGTAGCCCATATTCCTCTCCAAATCGGTCACTCAACAAAACTAAAAGAAGAGTACAACTGTATTAAAACGGTATTACAGAAATTGGATCATGACTTTCACCAATCTGTGTTATCTGTGTAGACTTGAAAATGGTAAATTTGTTGCTCGGCCAGCAAAGCGATTATATAAATACCCATATTTCATCGGCTTGTGGGATAACCGAGCGCGCACTAATCACTGGGTGAAGAAAGGATGGCCACCTAGAGATTTCATGAGAGTAGGTGAAGCTAACATCACAAATGGACCTTTAGTTGTATAGAGAGAATATCATCATTCCACCGCTGCACATAAAACTTGGCTTGATGAAGCAATTGTTGAAAGCCTTGCCTGCAATTGGGGATTGCTTCAACTATACTTGCAAAATATTTCCTTTTTTAACCATCGAAAATCAGGCCTTTTTGATGGCCCTCAGATCTGCAAATTCATAAACGCTATGCTTTTGTGCAGTCCGTGACTTACATAGAGTCTGCTGCTTGGCAATAGTGCGGAGCGGATCGAAAAACTATCTGGTCCGGCTCCGATCCGGTTTGTCAATTCTCCGGTCCAGCTCCGGTCCGGCTCCGATCCGGCTCCGGCCGTATCAGGAAAAAGTACTGATCTGGCTCCGGCCAAAAATGAAAAATTCCGACCGGAAATCCTGCCCAACACGGTAGGTTGGTTCCCTGAATTTATAAATATGGCTCGTTTATTTTCGCAGTGGCTCGGCGGTTACTCACGTGTGGTTGGCTGGTAGTTATTTAGTTACAAACGTCATGCTTATCCATAAAGATTCTGGCCTTATCACAAAAGTACTGATACGGCTCCGATCCGGCTCCGGCCGTATCAGAAAAAGTACTGATTAGTTCGGATCCGGTCCGGCCAAAATTGAAAAAAATCCGGCCGGATATCCAATCCGGCTCCGGTCCTTGCTCCGCAGTACTTGGCAATCGTTTGTTTTAGTCACACGGAACTTTCTTGGTAACCGAAAAGCTGGAAATTACCAAGAATTCGTCGAATATATGAATTCCGACTTGAAAGATTCAGGTGTGAATATGAGTATCAAGGTTCGCCATCTCTTCAGCCACTTAGATCATTTTACTACAAACCTTCGTGGTCTAAGTGAAAATCAGGGATAAAGGTTCCACCATGACATTAAAGTCATGGAAGAGAGGTATCAGGGCAGGTGGGACGCACATATCATGGCCGACTGATGCCGGAGTCGCCAACGTGACTGCTTGTCTGCGCCACATTCCAGAAAGCTGTACAAAAGAAAAAATTTAAACATCGACTAATTTTTCTTGTATTACGGTTCATCAGGTATATGATTGATTAGCGCGCCTTAATAGCTTACTAACTGAACTTTGAGTGTTACTGAAAGTAGTGTATGTTATTTGACGTTACCTGTTTTGTATTTAAAAAATGTGTTGTTTACTGCTAATATCGCTCAATTTTCATAATTCTTTCTTGATTTTCAGATAAAACAGACCTCGCGTATAGAAGGCTCTGTGCGTTAAAAGATTGCGTCTCTAACGCTATCGCATCAGAAATAGAAGAATACCGTATGCACCCACAGGAAAAGATTGATGTGAACTCATCTAAGTTACAGTGTATAAAGAGAGTTTTACCTATGTCAGAATTTGCGTATTTTTAGCTTTTTTCCAAACAAAAATATGGAATATCTCATAGAATAGAATCACTTCGGAAAACTAATGTCATTTTTGGACTCAGTGACATAGGAATACCCTGAACTCGCAGTATACAAATATCCGTAGTAGACAAAGAGAATTTCCCTTGTGTCAAAATTTGTGTATTTTTGGCACTTTTCGAACCAAAAATATGGAGTATTTTAAAAAATCGAGCTAATTCGGAAAAACCAATGTCATTTTTGGGTTCAGCGACATAAAATACCCTAAAATCGTTGAAACTTTCTTGGCACCAAAATTTGTGTTGACCAGTGTTATCAAGTAACAATGTACTTTTCCGGTACAGCTGATTCAATTGACCGACGACCGTAAATTGACTTGTATTTGGCTTGACGCGTATTTGGCTGCATTATCCATCAATCGTTTCAACAATATGTAGCAGTTGCCTGCTAAAGATATACCTATCCCATTTGCTCTCACCGCCCAATTTCATAGCCAGCGCCCCCAATCGCCCATTTCATGGTCAGCGCCCCCTTCACGCTCACGAACACCTCGAGGGGGATTCGGAGTATGTTCAAATTAGGATATGTATCGGAGTCATAGGCGCCGACTTTTATTTTTGCATGGGGTGGCGGCAGGCGCGTAGCCAGGGGGGTGTCGAAACCATGTCCTTTTGAAACGCCAAACCCCGTCCTTTTTTTTGTTTTTGTTTTTGGGGTATTCATGGTGTTTGTCGACTACTATGGTCATTTACACCAAGCCGATATTCTTCTTATTTTTCCGTAACTGCCGACTTATAGCACGGCCCACCTCTAGGCTTTTGTAAGACACCGCTGACGCGGATGAGGTGGCGAGGATGAGGAGCCTAGGTAAACCTCCAATACTTAGGTATCGTAATTCGGAAGTCGACCTCGGTCGGACTCGAACGGTGTTGCAGCCGCGGATCAGACATGGGGTAATCGTGATTAGTAATCGTAATCGATTACGACGATTACAGCACTTCGAAGTAATCGTAATCGCAATCGATTACATTCGAAAAAAATCCGAAGTAATCGTAATCGTAATCGACTGCTTCACATATCTAATCGATTTATTTGTGAAAGAACGATTACTTTTCATTTGTGCAATGCCCATGACATAAAGTGAGCAATCGTGAACAATGATGAGTGCGATTTAAAACAGGTTTTGGAGAGCAGAAATGTCGGATTGTCGAACGCCTCTGCTCATTATTACGTCACAACTCACAAGTATTAGCTTGGTTCTTCATTGCGTAACGAATTATCCGCACATAGTAAATAGATATTCGATATACATCTAGTACTGTAATCGTAAGAACACCCGCTATGCATTATGCCAGGTTATCAATACACTGCAGGCGCCACTACCTCGCAGCAGGATAATAATCACCACTCTGCCTAGTTTCGAATAGTAACGTATGCACTATGTATTGATGTTTTGTTATGCTTAGGTAAACGCAGTTCGACCCTTGCTGATTGGCGAGCGGTAGGCCTATTTACGTATACACCGGGCAAAGATTTGAAATTTTTTACTCGTCAAATTAAACATGACAATTTCTACATCGAANCATTAAAAACCAACGGCTGNTGATAAAAAATCATANCCNAGCCGTTANTCTCCNTTACTNGTNTAACGGCNGCTCGGAATATCTGTAATAAGTGGATTGTAGGCAGAAGTAATCTATATGTTTACCTTATCATATTTTCATTCGGCCCTACTTGAAACGGGCAACAATTTCTATTTCGCAATTTTATACTCAACATTTGGATTTGCCACTTTAGACATCCACTTACACACCATGTTNGCGTGGATTGCAGCTAGAATCAGTACCAAAACAGCATTTCGCCACCCCTTTCTATAAAATGGTGATCTTTGGCCCCCCATAAGGCGACCAATAAAACTTCNGGCGGGTGAAGTCCCCAGACCCCCCTTTAACGACCGGGATTTTCACAAGAACTGGAAAACACGATTTGATGCNATATGGATTCGATGTGTATTTGCTGTGCAGTCGCGCCAGGCGCGAATATTTAGGNACGCAATTTACAACTATAACTGTAGGGGAGACCGGGGNCAAATGTAACTAGGGAGGGGCAAATGTAACAATCGACCTCACCGCTAGTAGGGTGGAGATATCGCCTTGTTATTTTGAGTGCGCATGCGGTAGTTNTCTCTCCTAACATACCTGGAGTTACGTTGAGCTACGACGCGCAACCCCNGAATAACTTGAAAAAAAAACGAAATTTTGGACCCTTGANTAAATATTTTCTGGTCTGGNATAATTTGTTCNGACGGATAGTNCCTCGAGTAGTTACANCGTAATATATGTAGCTGGAACAATGTTACCATAGTCTACCGTGATGATTGNAACGCTAGGACTTGCGTCGCCGGGAAGGTACCATACTAAGACGCTAATCATGGTCGAGCGTGTCNGGGGCNATCGTAACACTCTGTTNCTTTTGCCCCGTTAAAATATCTTTTCAATGCTGAATATCTATATTCATATTTTGGTATAACCATTTATCTACTGAAGACCAATCTTGCAACATCCATAAGTTCAATACCAAAACATATAATACCTTGCCATACCAATTCTAACATGATCCTCTGTCGGAACGGCCATACAGCAGTGGTGATGTGAATCTCAGGGTTCGGTTATTTCCGTGATTCTACTACCCTATCTCGTGTTGATCGACTTTTGNTGTGTCGACCTTCAAGGGTCATTTAAGAACTTGCTCATGACTGAATCCTCATCCCCTGACTTTGAGCATGGCCCGCTTACATTTTGTCANTTGTTCTGAACAATTTATTTTAATTTTGTACAGAACAGNAGATTGTCATTAGCTTTGACGCCACACAATGTTGTGTTCTCATTTTGCTACACTATCATCGGCCCATTCAACCAAAATATTTTAGCCGAGTCGGTTTCGCACCTTCGCAGGTGACCGAATGCCCAATCCATTGCGCACGCTGAACAAAAGCACCTTGGTAGAANATGCCNAATATGTGTAGGGAGATGATGGAATGAATGTGGTTCTTGTACACTTTGAGCACATTAAGAAGGCACGAAGGGTGATACTATGTATTCAGATGCCAAAATTNTATGGGGCGTAGCCTGTGAGCGTTCAAACTTCTANTTCTTTAGTTTAATGCAATAATACAAAATGTGCTCCCGTTTTATTTGTTCATTTTGTTTGTTTTAGTTATAAATAACACTGTTATAATTGCCCCGCATAGATGGTACAATTGCCCCTGGGTACTGGGCGATTGTAACATTTGAGCGGCGATTCTCGCGACCCAAAATTTCCATGATTGAGTGTTGATTGAGTTCCATTTTAGTTTTTATATCAACTATCGAGTTGTTGGTGGCTTCTTTATATAAAACTTTGGAAATGAAATTTCCACGAGAACAACACGTAATATTAGAAAATCCAAAAAGTGATTCAATTGTCCCCGGTCTCCCCTATTGTGTATTGGTAATTCTGACCTACTTTCTGCTATATAATAAAAANATATTGGAGTCGCCCTAACGTAGCAGACGATAAAAGTAAATGAAAAACTTTCGTGAATCGCACCCAGAAAATGTCATTTCTACACGGGGTTCATCATTTTCGTCAGTGGGTGAACGGTTGGCATTTGTATTGTGGGGCTGAGATTGAGAAGACTATTCGTCGTGACCATCCAGCGCGGCTATGGACAATGAAAAGATACTCAATGTTTCGGTCAAGATGGCATGTCTTGGTGTGTCGTGTCGCCCCGAAATGCCTATTTCTGTAAATCATGCAAGGGTATGTCATATATACAGGAAATGATGCCATGACGTCTCACTTAAAAAGCAAGACCTTCTCTCATGAGGCCTTTTCATCGCATTGTTGTCTTCCAAAGATAACTTATAAGAAGCAAAATAAATATAATCGTGAGTAATCGTGATTACTTCTCCAAAGTAATCGTAATCGTAATCGACTACTTGCGGATTTTGCTGTAATCGTAATCGTAATCGTAATCGCGTGATTCAGAAGTAATCGTAATCGCAATCGATTACATCATGAAGTAATCACCCCATGTCTGCCGCGGATTACACCACTGCGCTATCTCGCCACTACCCCGTCATTTCGAAATTACCAGTCTGATGCTAATATTCAGTTGAGATTCAACATGTCGTATTATCAGTGTTACGCACGGCCGTGACCAATTAGCGAGATTCGTCTGTGCACGCGACGCGATCTCCCGCAGAGATCATTGCGAAATTAGGTTATTGATTGCCGTACGCTCGGCATTTTGCCGGACTGAGCAGTAACATGGCTCAACAATTCTGCAACACGAAAGACAGATAAGAAGTATGATTAGAAACGCGTGCGACCAATCAGTGATTATCTCTTGCCGCCAACACAATGGGTTTTTACTTGGTATTGAGTAGCTTGCATCCCGACAATTGGTTGGTGATTAAAACATCGATTTAGACTGCATTGCTGCATTTCCCGATTTACGTTCGCAAATCATAATTGGATTAATATTATGGGCACTGAAATAAATTCCAACTACCAGGCACACACAATAAAACACTGTTCAACTTTGCGCTCAGAGAATATTTATGACAAAAATGGTTACCAAAATATTTTAAACGCGGCTTGCGGCCCTCATCGATGCAAATATTGCATTTTAATTTGTAGAAGGTGAACGTATATTTGGTCGTCAAATCGGGGTAGAAGATAGTGTTTCTCAGAGCGCGTGATGAAATCTACGTTTCTAGCAATGAGGTCGAATTTTGACATTTCACAACGATCGTTAGTTGGCTGAAATCAGTATCAGTACGCTGTGCGAAATACATAGTAGTGAACAATTTTATCGGACTGCACAATCGGCCGGCAAGGGTGCGCTGATACCGAAATTGCAGACATGCCGCAAACCCGCAATATTTACAATTACAGGGTGCGCGAGTCATACTTAAATACCCAGATTCGGTAATGGCATAGAGCACAATTTGTTCAGACGCGGGCATAAGTTTTAATCAAAAAGATACATAAACACAAACAATATTACACTCAGAGATTGTTACTGTTTGGCGAAAGTGTTTCTGAGGACGGTAGCAGGCCTGCATACGGACGCGCTAAATCAAATCACCGACGGTAGTGCACATGAGGTATCGATGACCCATTTCGCATACAAATGTTTCTCACTAATTTGAAGTACGCAGCATCGATAATACGAATTGTGAATGGACGTTTCAAAAGGACGGGATTTTTAGTTTGAAATGAGAAACTCACTGCCTACGCACGTGGTGTTTTAATGCCGACAACGCGCTGGTTAATATCAGCCCGGGGCCTACGGCCTACGTAGGTCCCTATCAGCCAGTCGAATTTGATCGTGAAATAGTGTGACTTAATTATCAAGGTGTTATTGCAGCAAGAGCAATATGGGCGCATGCCGCAACCTTATTAATGGGTATACAAATCCCGATGGTTTGAGATTCGATCCGCGATATGGTTGCGCCCGATAGAGGCCGTCCAGCAATGAAGTTTATTGAACAATGAACATAGAAGGTTCCCGCTCAAACTAATCGAATAAATTCAGAATTTGCGCCACAGAGAATCTCTTGTTGCATCAATATTTGACAACGTAATTCAACGACATGTATTGCACAATGCGCAGTATTAATAACAAATCAAACACTGACAAGTGACATCTAGGGAATACGAACGTATAAAGCAGACAAGAATTAGTAGCCTACAGATGATAGCAAACGAGAATGCGCGCATATATAATCAGTAATTCCTCAGCTTGCGTACAGCACAATGAGGTTCCGAGTCTGACATCGCGACAATTGTTTGCTTATTATAACGACGTTTGAGCTGCATTACTGATTTCCAGATAAAAGTTAGCAAAGCCTTGTTAGAGTAATGAATATGCGCACTTTGCGCAGGACTGACTGTCTCTTCGAAGGTATACACAAACCCACTTTCCTATTTCGCGATCGCGCTCCAATTAAAAAGACCATCACGAAACTAACTCAAGAATTATTTTGTAAACGAATATGCGCGGTTGCGCGCGAATACAGCTTAATTGAGAGAAGTAGAACGTTGATTCGTTCGTCTGGTCAAGAGAGGAGAAGGTATTTCTCGGCGCAAGCGTGTCGAAATCGTCGCCGTCAACGAGGTCGCTTCGATTGTATGATTATTAGTGATTACAAATCACGGATTACACTTTATTGGGCGTTCTAAGCACTAGTTCGTCGTTGCCGAAGAAGCTGAGTATTCAATTATTCACGCGCGCATCGGTTAATGG
>ATSW01100662.1:0-12850 GCA_000444245.1 Botryllus schlosseri | reverse complement strand
AAGTGGAAGTACCTTTTCTAATCTCTTTATATGGACTCTTCCTGGTACATTCCCTGCATGATAATGGCTCGTCTATAATGCAAATGGAGGCGATTTAGGAAGTGGGGGGATGTAATTATGGCCATTTTACTGTTCTATTTGTACAGGCCTAAATATCAAGCTTACTAAAATATTAGTAACTGGTGTAATGTGAGCATTTGGCATTCATTTGTTCAGTTTCCGTCATTATTTCCATGCGTGACTTCGTAAATTCCACCTGTCAAATCTGTTCTCATACGATTGCCTTTGAAAACTACGAGGCACATTCCTAATCCACCGATCCACACCACAAACCGATTTACGATTCCTGTGTCTGTTTAGGTCAATGTAAGCAACGTTTTCGGAGAGGAAGACTTGGACTTTGATTTGGACATGCTGCGAGAAGGTGGTGTAATGCACGGACCGCTACCAGGACAGATGACAACATTGGCTTTCGACACACCTCAGGTTTTGAGAATTTTCTACCGGCAATCTGTCACTTTTGGGTTTGCGTTTAAGTTTGCAAATCTTCGTCATATCGTCACAGTGTACAGCTACCCTATTTCAGACGAAAGACTACTATTAGACATTCCTAAATATATAGTTAACCTACAACGTTTCCGATTGAAAATCTGAATACAATATCATACGTTATATGTGATGCTGCCAGAGATGAAAAACTAACTAGTTTTTTATTGCATACAATGCAATGTATACCATGGGTCTATCTATTTTCTTTATCCGCAAGACCCGCAACGTACCATGCGATGTAATGAATAATGAATATAATTTACATCGCTGTTGAAACAAGAAACAACAGTGAATGGTCAATCAATCTAACAAGCACGTTATGGCCTATTGGTATATCTGAATATATGTAAGATAGTATATATTTGTAGGCGTAGACGCGAGTTTGGTGGATTGACTTTATCAAGTTGTTTTTACTCCTTACTATTTTCTTTCTTGTGGTGTTTCGAATCAATGAAAATAATAATAGTAAGCGGATATGAATGAATTGAATATCTAAGATTAATGTCAGGTATAACAGAAGCATTTGAGAGAGACATTCAAACTAGCAATCTCTATCCATCTGCACCTCTTGTGGGATTGATGCAATGATTTTCCGCTATGTTATGGTTCCCCCGATCATCTAAATGTACGGTGGCCGGCTACTCGAAAAGTTTCATCTTTTGTAATGGACACAGTGGCCTTCTTGATGCCCCTTGCGTTCCTTGGGGCCAGCCGCCACTATTGAGACGATGTCGGGCATCATAAAACTTTCTAGAATGGAATTTTCTTTGTCAATACTGTGAATACTGAGTAATGTTCCTACGCCATTTAGGTCGAGGTATTTATCAACGGCATACGCTCGTCGTGTAGTGGAGATTGTTCTTATGATTATTCCGAAGCAAACACTCCTACCGTGACGAGCCTCTCTCCGAGTAGCGGTAACATCTTTGTTATGCGGTACTTCAATAAAGTCGAATGATTGACGGAAATTGTCGAAAAACAATATAGGTGACGCTGGCACCCAAACACTGATGATTTCTGGAACCATGTTCGACGGTCCTTCCTATCCTCGGGTATACATTGGTGATGCGGAATGCACTGTTACGCAGGCGGTATGTATCTGTGATCTTACTGCTACTGATCATTCATGCTTCATTCTGATGCAAAATGGATATTGTATCTCCTCAAAAAATCTGAGCCTTATAATTTGCAAAATCAATTCTTAGCTTAGATGGAATTTTCACTTAAACTACTTTGAGGTACGCATGTACAATCTTGCGTTATATTGCATTTTCTTTCATCTCTCAGTTGATGGTCATAAGGCGATAATACGCAAAACGATTTTGAATACCGAATTACCCTGTTATCACTCATTACTTGTTTTCAATATGTATCGATCGCTCATATATTCAAGTATATTGTTATATACGTCACTTGATTGGACATCATTTCATTAAGTAAATTGCAGATGTCAAGTCTGTAGGTCCGTTCTGAAACAAAGCTGTTTGACCTTATGTATTCGGCTTGCTCTTTAGGAAGGCTGATTGTCCCTATGGTTTTCTTTTATATTGAATTTCGTACAGACCTCTACCTTCCTTTCTTGCGATTGCGGCGCTTTGGAATACGGCGAGCATGATGCATATGTGTACGTTGACGGAAAAGGACTCGCGCGTCACGACGGCGGACCGGTTACCTTTCAACAAGATATGGTGGTGGAGAGTGTAACACCTCGGACAGGGTACACGGCGGGTGAGAATACTTTTTATGTCGGATAGTGTGGAGAAGTGTGTAGCTAAGTGAAGATTTCCCTCACTGCGCAATGCGCATGCGCAATTTGTGCAGGAACTTGAACTTCTTTTGTTAGCTATGGCAATTCCACAATGTAATTGCACAATGCAGTTCTCTCAATTACAAAGCATTTTACAAAATGAATTCTTGGAATTGCTTTGTTTCATCCATATGACAGTTGGATTGGAATTCGAAATGCATTTTATAATTTAATCCCAGGGAATTACACAAATCACACAATTTATCGATGTCGAGTACCTCAAATATTGTGTTTATTATAATTGTTTTTATAGTAAGCAATGGATGTACACTTATGTTATCACTTGAATAGCTATGGTCCGGAAGTTTCTCTGCTTTTATTGAAGTCAAATTGAGTACACTGAATTTAAGGTATTAAAAACAAACCTGACATCAATTTATATCTGCTTAGTTCTCGATATATATTTCAGTCAAAAAGATGTGTAAGACGCTATGAATGCAGCAATGATTCATCTAATGGCTTGCCTTAATCGTGCTTGACCGTTACAGGTGGTCTCAGAATGTCTATAAATGGACGTGGACTCGGAGATTTTATTACAGTGACAATCGGAGCAAACGATTGTCTAGTTGTGAACTCGACCTCGGAATGGATCGAATGTATAGTTCCAATGTCGACAACTGCTGGAGCATCCTTAATTTCGCTTGCGGCCGACAGCAGCATTACAAATGCGGGAAATTTTGACTACAGCGACGTTGGAGCAGTAGTTATTCAATCGGTACTGCCAGAGCATGTGTATGGAGCGGGTGGGTAGTCTCTCCTTTTTTGCCCGGCAGATCCATCAAACTTGTAGCATAGATTGTTTTGTTGAAAACGATTTTGTAAATCTCCTATTATCGAATGTATTATTTACAGTACTTTGACCTTTTCAGACCTTTCCTTTTGTATGTCCACAAGCCCGTTACATTTCAGTTTGTATGTACATATGCTACTCTAATTTGAGAATATTTCTTGCACTTCCACTTGTGTTTTATCTGTTACCATTACGATGACATCTTCATGTCTACATGTTATTGACCAGTGCAGTGCTGAGGTGCCTGTTATGCAGTGATATTTAATGTGATTTATGTGATATTTGATATCCGTGTGTCTATGTGCTTCTTCTTCCATGTAGATCATACTACCTTGGTAGCCACTTTTCTAGCATAAGTCTCAGATGACCATATCATATTTCTCGCAGGGGGTGGTAACTTGACAATCACCGTCTCGTCTGGCGACGGTAATTCCATCGATCGTGTGTTTTTGGGCGAAGTAGAGTGTGACGTACTATCGATGACCAGCTTGGAAATAGTGGTGACTTTGCCTTTCCTGCCGTCGGGCTCATACGAGCTGACTTTGTTAGATGAGGAGAAAGGAAATGCGGATACCAAGTAAGTGATCAATTATAAGTGAACAAATAGCAACTATTACCCATTGCTTGGTGCTTATTTGTGTATCTGCATTGATAGTTCCACAATATATTTTTTGTCACTGTGTCGCGTTTTCTGTAAGAATTACTTGACTCGGGTCACTGCCATAAAATGACTTGAATCGGACTCGGCATATGCAAAATGTGGAATCACTCGAAGACAAATTTTTGAGTCAATTTGCAAGTCATCAAATATTCTACTTCGCAAACACACGTGACCATCATTTACTGGATTGCAGTTATGTTTGCATTTTCGATATCGTTAGTTTAATCCGCAGCAATATCACAGTTACTACTGCTTCGCCATGACCTGAACTGCCGCCATGATGGCCTTGACTGCCATTATAATATCATTACAACCATTCGTAAATATATTCCGTCAGGTGTATTAAAATTCGAGAGTGTCTTCCATTGACAATTTCCACATAAATTTGGTAACCAAATGCTACACGCTCGAACGTTAGTTCCCCTATACACAAATAAGAGGTCGGTGTTACCTTTATAGCCTTCATGCAGGTTTTCAGTCAGTTAATGCTGCTTACTCTGAATTCTAGTATAATGCTATATTGAATGAAGCATACCATGTGGGCTGCATTCGCATCAATTTACAGAAGTAATAGCAGTGACCAGTGACTCATACAATTTTAAAAATGACATGGGCATTGACTAGTTCAGCGTGGTCAGGCCTATATACAATTATACATATGCTTTTGCCCATTGAAATAAATGTAGTCCTGTTTCACAGTAAGAACTATTTTCGATGCCCCCACCCCAATATAACTTTGAAGACTTCCTCTGAATCAATTTACTATTAGTTACCGCCGAGCGCCAACTGACACATGTCTTGCTTATATTCCGCAGTACTTTCTCAATTCCCATGATACAATATACATTCATGGTGAGTGGGATACATCCGACTCAAGTGTCACTGTTCGGAGGAGCCTTGATGACCCTTAGTGGAGAAGGTAACCTATTTGCTATATCTCTTTTGTGATTCTATAACGTCAACAGTATATGGAACTATCTCATTTTGGTCTTCCCATAAGCTTCTTCCAATCAATAATAATAATAATTGGTGAAAGTGTGCCTTTGAAAGTAATTCTAGAGCTTCTTGGAGGTACTGAAAGCCAATACTGGCATACTATTGAATGGTATATTTATATTTAAATGAAGCCGAATATTTTCGGCTGACAGTCGGGAGGGGAAATTGTCAGCTACTAGAGAGCATAGTCAGCAACTAGTAGAGAATTTGATGGAACATTGTATATCAACAATCGCATCATAAAATATGACATCACCGACATGAAACTGAATAATCGGGGCGAAGAGAGGCTCTCTTGTTGATGAACTTACGTATATAATTTATGATGTATATACTGCCGGTATAAGCTGCACTTTTGTATCAATACTATAACAAGCATGGAAGTTACCCCTGAGGAGTGTCAGCCAATAATATTTGGGTTCATTCCAGTGTGAATATATTATTCAATTGCATATTGAGAGTAATTCTCTTGATTCCTAATTTATTCAGACATAGTTTTTGATCCAATATATGTTTTGGACTAATTTACAGTAGTCTGAAACATGGTCACTTTTAAGTGATATGTGCGACTTTCTGGCTGTTACAAATCATACCTTGGGCCAAACCTGCAGGCCAGATTAGACGCAATTCGGACCTGTCCCTGAAAAGTTGCTTAAATAGCCGGTTTAATATCCAAGTGATTACTGGTGCTGTAAGATTTCACGAACGTACTAAATTTCCTTTCGCAATCCGAAATCTGTTCTAGTACCGTTATGGTAACTTCTGAAACTCCAGATTCAATCATAATCCAACTCTTGAAACCCATACACGCACATTATATTGTTTGCTACATTGATACATACACCCTACATACTTCGCAGGTTTAACAGACAGTGATGAAGTTACATTCGTTGGTTCGACTGAAATACCATGCGAAGTCGAGACAGCATTTGGAAATGGTCTGACGTGTGTCATAGGTTCCAGTGCTGTAAATCACATTATCGAAAACACTGGCATACATCCGGGTAAGAAAAGATGGCATGATTGCGAATGGACGATCGTAAGCTTGTGTTCGTGCAGATTACGGGTTTGGATATGCGTGGGACCCCTCTGTGGTACACATCACGCAAGGTGACACGGTAGTCTGGAGGTGGGAGCTTGTAGTTCAAAATAGCCTGGGGATTATGGTATATGAAGTCGACGAACCCGCTGGTACCGAGTATAATGGTGGATTTACGTCGGCATCCAGGATGTTCAATGGTACGTGGTGTTTGTCTTGTGGTAATTCATGATGATGATGACAGTAGAATTTTATGTTACTGAGGTAGACGCTTAACTGATTGACAATAATTCAAGTTCAGATAGGTCAATTTTGAATGTTTCCCCGGAATTTTTTGGATATGAGTTTTTTGCTTACGATCCCTAGCCCCAATGACTATCGGCACAATATTTATTTTTGAGTCACAAATGTTTAAAGTCAAGTCTATTTGAATGGAAAAACTTCGATGATTGGTTAGGGTTATTGTTTGGGCTTGGGGGCATGGGTTAGACTCGATTGATTCAAGTAGAACGGGCTAATGTGTCGCTCAAAACTATATTTTCTCCGTAACTCAAATGATGGAAACAGAAATTTTAAATGTGTCGGTCAAAAATCCACACATCCGTCAATCGAGTGATTTTGTTACTCAACTCAAATTATTAAAACCGCAAACAAAATTACAGTTATGTCACTTGAATGAGTTGTTGGTCAGTTGAAATGTCTTTGAGTTGATTTACGACCGTCATGAAGTAATGATTTGCTTGCATCGATTCCAGGTGTCTTCAAGCATACCTTCAACAGCGTCGGAAGCTATTATTTTGCGACGGGCAATATTGACAATGAGGCGTTCGGGTCTCTTAATCTCTTCGGAACTATCCACGTCCACCAATTTTCCAATGTTCCTGTCGGGTAATTAGTTTTGTAATCCAATTCATACTCAATTTGATAGGAAATTACAAATCGGTGGAGCGTGAAATTTGATCTCTTTGACCTGATATATTTACTAAATGTGATGCTATCAAGGATATCTTCATGGCGTACCTCAATTTCCAGTTTTCATTCGCAGATTACGCGTCGTCAATAATGATGTGGAGGCAGATATCGATATTACATCTCCCGGTAAGTGCCAGGACTTAAGAGGTGTTCGGAATTGAATTATCTCACACTGTCGCTACACACAATGGTAAATTCTATGAACAGTTGAATGTGCGATGCGTGCTGTTCAAAAATAACTCTTTTTTCTTCAAATTTTACTAGCTACTTGATAAAATTGTTACGTTGCCAAAAAAAAAAACGCTGCACACCAATTTTTCGTCAGTTCCAACCTATAGACACAATGCTATATAAGAAATAAGTTTTGTATGTATTCACTAGAAATATATTTAAAAATTTTTCAAATTTTACTGGCAGCCCTATGGAGTTGATATGTCGTCTGAAAAATGATTCACAATAAATTTGGCTCAATTGCAACCTGTCGATGTTGAAAATTTTGTATTTCAAACTTAGTATTTACGGTGGGTAGATATAATACATATTTAAAGAATTCGCCACGGTGAATTCGATATTTTGCAAATCCAAATCCATCATTTTTTCAGACAACCTAACAATTTCATGGGGTAGCCAGTATTATTTGAACACATTTTCTGTTTATTTTTATGACGTCATAATTGGTTGTATGCAATGTAGCTAGATGCATGTTTTTGAAATTCTCCATTTGCTGACGATTGCCCTTGAAGAGTGTCAGCTCGAAAAGCTTCGGGTTTTAATATATTTCTGCCATGAATATATTATTAAAATGTATATTAAAGTTCTGTGCCCCAAAGAGTCTCTTTAATCTCAATTTGGTAGCACTCCCTGTCGCTGTTGTACTACTCCCGTCCTTGTGATCGATATATATTTCTACTGCGGTGTCCTCTAACAGCGGAACCGCTGTTGGTCGCGCGCTCCATATCCTGCACACCTCTGAATTCTGGCATACCTGGATGCGGTGACCGGAAGAGAAGAGAAGCCGGTCCGACCAGGCAGAAGAGAAATGTGGCAATCCCAGTGGGCGACCAGGATAAGGCCGAATTTGTCAGACTCCATAACGAAGCAAGGGCAGCGGTCGTGCCTCCCGCTACTAATATGATGATGGTGCGATGGGACGATCAGTTGGCAACATCGGCTGAAAACCACGTATTGTAAGATTGCCTTTTGATGTGGGTGACTTTCGCGTTATTCGATTGAACATTCAGGCCGATTCGAACGTGGTAAATACCAGTACCAAGTAATACCTACTTGAAGTACTTCTTCAAGTGTTTATAATTTTAGATTGTTGCCACTTCTACTTGAAACCGTTTTCGGTTTTCGGCCCCGGAGATACTTACTTTACTTTCTTGGAAATCGCTGTCACTACTTGTACCCGACCAAAAATTCACAACATTACTTCTACGTTTACTATTTCGGTTCATACCCATTTTTCCTCTGTACCGAGATCTTTCGGTGCTAGAAACGGATCTAAATCTTGATAATCGAATGGATGTAATGAACGATGCTGATGTTACAATTCTAATGCAAATTCCGTTCTGTACTTCCGCATTTCAACACTCATTAGATTATTACTTGTATCTTATGTATGTGAGCCGTTAGGCCACGATGGATGTTTGAAGTAATAAGAACATCCATAACGAACAAAACGATTATGTCGAAGCATTGAAATGATGAATGACTCAAATCGTGTCATTTCGATGACGTTTGTTCCGATATTTTTCAGATTATGTACAGATCAACACAGCAGTGTTAGAACCCATCCTGATTTTTCTTACGTCGGGGAAAATTTGGCGGCATTCTCATCCAATTGGCCACGCAACACTCTCGTGCGGGATGCAGTTAATGCATGGGTCAATGAGGTAAACTGACTAATTTTCAGAGGCAATTCTGATTCAAAACACTGACATGGGCATAGGCTAATTTTCTGTAGATATGCGGGTTCGCCGACGTCACAAAGTTGTGACGTCATGATGTGGCATAATTAATGAATGAGCTATATAAATGCCAAATATCTACTGCGTTTAATATAACCAATTACTCAAACACACGATACTATCAGCTGAGAAAAAAAAGGGGTTGAATAAAATGCTTTAAAATATTTTCGAATTTATCGAGTCGCATCCATTTATTGAGGTCAGGGGCATGCGTATAATGCCTATCATACATGGATAAGTGAAGTTTCTTGTGTTGATGAACTTGCGTATATAATTTATGATGTATATAGTTCCGGTATATGCCGCACTTTCGCACGAATACTATAAGAACTCGAAGACAAACAAAGATGCTACTTCATTTGCACATCAGCTACTGGCGAGATGCGACGTGCTAATATACCGCGNTCATGTCAAATTACAAACAATCGCTCCATTTGCCGTACAAATGAACACACATGTCAGCAGGATATATTCTAGAGAAAGAGAGAGAGATAATTTACCTGGTTCCACCAAAAAAAAAAAATCAATGTTATAATTCAATGTAAAACCAGGCTGTAGCGAAGTGATCGGTAGATCATCAAGTCAACTACAGCCTGAATGGACGCTTATGAAACTCAGTGCATAAAAATAACACATCCGTAAAATTAAGCCATTCATTATGTAACAAAACAGAGGTAAATGAAATATACCTTCGTCCGGTTCCTAAGCACATGGGGATTTGAGTACTGGTTCCCGAGTAGGGGTATTCAGTGAGATGAGTCGAGTGGTGTGGCTGCAGATGACGTTTTCCACTCTAGGAAACAAGCTCAATTCCAACCACTAGGAGCGAAGTTATTGCAGTAGAAAAATTTTGATTTGCACGCCAATTTTATCCCAATTCTAACCTATTGAGGCATTACTTCAAGTTATTGCAGAAGAAAAATTTCTAATTCTATGATTCTATAACAAATAATATAAGAGTTAGCTATCGTATATACTATTTTATTCAAATACAAATTTTTCTACTGCGATAACGTCGCTTAGATCAGGCCATGTAAGATTCAGCTCAAAAGGGGCGTTGGAGGAAAAAAGGTTCAGAACCACTGAGAAAGAAGCAGCGATTTCCAAGAGATGTCGCAACTAGCAAGTAGAAAATAAAATGCCTGAAAAAACATCAGGAAGCTACACTTATTACTTACTGCATCGCGAAAAGCCGTGAGCGGGATGCCTTCGCAAAACGCCTCCATCGCCGTCCTGACTTCAGCCGACTGGGCGCCGTCTTTCAACCAATTTTGCAGAACACCAATCTCGGCTTTACACAGAACGCAGATGTTGTCGCCTTCCACCGTGGGCACGCTCCAAGCGGTTGCCCTGCACTTTTCCAGTTTATTACATCTCACCGCAGAAGTGTAGTCGGCACAGGCGTTCTCGTTGTGGCAAGACGCAGACGCATCCTTGAGAAATAGCAGGAATACGGTGTACACTAAGATATGCATAGTGCTATTGCTATTTGGCGCTTGAAAAATAAAGATATCGTGTATCAATAGCAATGACAAGCCTGCCATTTATCCCATTAAAAATATAGATACATATTGAAATAAACAGGTATATTTTCGGCTGGCACTCATCAGGTGAAGTCATCAGCAACTGGTAGATAAATTGGAGAGAACTTGGTATATCAACACTTAAAAGTCATTTCACCAAATATGACGTCACCAGCATAAGAATACCAATAATCCAGGCAAACAGATGGCTCAACGTACTATTTATAGATTGTACACAATTGTATATGAAAGTTCTGTACGTCCAAGAATCTTTTCAAATACCGGTAGGCCTACTATATATATAGTCTACATATATTTAGACAAATTAGTTTCCGTTTAAATCTCGGTATATATGGTTTTTATTATACCATTAACATTCTGTGAGTGGGACCCAAAAAGTCTTTAGGTAAAAACAAATAAGATCCAGTTATTTTTTAGATTAGTAGGCCTACCGTCAGCCATCTTATCCATAGACTACACATTACACAAGAATGGCCTTATGCAGTTGTATAACTATGGTGGTTTGATTGGAATTTTTAATTCAACAATTTAAACCTAGTTACATTAATCAACTTAGGCCAGCTCTAAAAGGGTTATAAAATATTTCCCACTCAATAACAGGTTTGATACAGATCCCAATCCCAAGCCTAAGATCTCAACACCCCCAAAACATTGCATAAAATACCACCAACAAACTTCTGAAATTCAAAAATTAACATGTGCTTCCAAGCTGGTAGGTCTAACATGCAACATGAGACACGAGATTTTAGCTTAAGATTATAGACTATTGCATTATTAGGTATCGCTATGAGCAAATCCAAAATACCAGTATCAGTTCATTACAAATTTTATCAGATTAATACCCCACAAGATTGCGATACAATGAAACGATAGGAACTTGTCAAAACGACTTGGAGTAGTCTTCGAAAGTCATGAATCACATGTTTCTTCCACCACTGTACTGATTTCATCAGCATAACGATAAAGTTAAAACAAACCATCCATAGGTTACACTTCCTGAATACGATAGCGCCTTTCATAAGATGAAAACTGACAAATGACTAGCTACAACTCACAACACAGGCCTTCATAAAACGACAACTGCATCTACTTACCAACACCTACACAGTTTCACAAAATAATGGACAATGCACAAGAGTACTACTCAGACTACCTACAGGCTATAATAAACAACACAAGAGAGGCACCACTCCATACGACCAAACAGAGTATGTAGGTCGTTTGACATCGATTCTACCACCAACACAATTTATAATCTGCTACTCTCAGATGACCAGTTACAGATACCAGTCATTGTAAGGAGAACGAAAAAAGCCGCACCTTTGTACATCATGTGATAAAGAAGAGATTTTATTTCGTGAAAATGGACAACACAGGATATGACCACAACTGTGCTGATTCAAGGAAACGGCAAATGCCGCTAACTTATCTAGTTCGCAACAACTCCTAACCTATGCAATCAATGACTAATCTGCTGCAGACTATCAAACATTTAGGGTAAAATCAAATAAGAGTTTCTGGCATATGAAGAATTATAAGTGATAGAATGATTTGGAAATCCAAGGTGATGTTCTAAATTCAGTAATCCTCACTCAGCTGTAGAGAGAAACCTATAACATTAAACAAACCGCAGGCAGCGTGCTGTGAACTTGTATAAACTCATTTTGTGCATAGTAGGAGAGCGTCTCACAATAACACTCTACACAAATCTTATCGCAGTAAGAGCATTTACTTTGAGAAAGTATGTCAGTTCTAACTGATAGACTTATCATTCAACAGTAATAGCAGGCCTACCAAATAACAGCTTCAGCCTGACACATTAACTGCTTGCAAAATTACATTAACTAAATATTTTGTTGAACTTTGCAAACCAGTCACAAGCCACTACATCGGAAAACACTTCACATTAGGAAATTTTTCAAAACCCAACATCACAACTGATATAGAACTACAGTAACTGACCGATAAAAAGCAAATACGGGACAGCTGGATCAGCTGGTCAAACAAAGGAATGTGAGGTAAACAGCTAGTGAGTTTAAAAAACAAGACACTAAAGTAAGTGGACTGTGACAGAAATCAGCAGACCGTGACTGAATATTGCATTGATAATTATTAGGTTTAGGACATCCTACGATTCAACATAATGCGATCAATGTTGCAGACTTAGAAAATTAGGTAATTCTAGTTGTCCAAAGAATTTATCTAATTTGAAAAAACTGCAAATTATCTAGTTGTCAAAGTCTGCAAGGTTGATATAACTTACTTGTCGCAAGATTGTCTTGGCAGATACTTGATTGCAAAGCTTCAAATATGTACACACGGTGGACGGATCCTGTAAGGAATTAATTTGAAATTTCATCGATTTGACACACGACATTTTATTGTCTTACCAACAACGCTGTCAGATCGGCGTAAATGTCTTCGAAATTGTCGTTCACAAGAGAAAGGCACTGCAGAAAAACAAGGCACAAGTTGTTGTCTTGTAGTGTCCTTGGCACATCATAATTTTACATAATATTAGT
>ATSW01100637.1:0-11066 GCA_000444245.1 Botryllus schlosseri | reverse complement strand
CGATCTTTCGATGGTTTTGCAATTGACTTTTGTTGTCCAGAATTTCCAAGACCATATGACTGATATGGCATATCAGCATCGGTTATAGGACACGATATGTCGTCTCCTGTAAAAAAAACACTCATCTTCCACCCAAGATCAGAAAGGCGTGGTAACTAAATGATTCAAGTACTTGTAACTAATTAAGGTATCAATTCTACCGTTGAAAAGCACCGCTACCGTACTAGACACCATAGGCTGTGAAGCTGCCAAAGAGATATGAAGTTTCTTGGACAAGGAATGAGTTCAATCTGAGCTGAAACTTCACATGATGGCAGTTTCCGATTCATGCTAGAATTTAAAATGTTATAGTTGTAGCGTCCATACCCCGACGCTAGATTGTAAGTGTTACCGGACCTTGCACCGATCAGAACATGTCTGAATTGGGAGTCACTGATGAACGCGTGCAGGTGTCAGTGCTGGGATCAAGTCACCACCTTCGAGTCACGAGTCATTGCACATTTTGACTGGAGTCAAGTCAATCGATTCTTGAAGGTGACTCAACTCAAGTCACAAGTCCAGTCACGAATCAAGTCACAATTCCAATTCAAGTCAAGTTAATTGTTACAAGTACAAAGCATCATTGCGTCATTGCGTTTTGATAGCTGATTGAAAGTCACAAAAGCAAGACGTAAAAGATATGTCATTTATGATAGAACCGGATGGAAAAAGATTGAATCCGATCGCCGTTAAGGTATAAACATGTCTCTGAGATGTTACTACGGTGGCATATTCAGAGCTAGGGGCTCGAGCCCACTTTTCAAATTCCTCAAATTCAAGTTGCTGTCGCGCCGGAGACCAATATCACTACAGAATTCGAAGTACCCGCCACTAAATCTTGAATTGCGCGATGCATTTATTGATCGAAGACACTAGGAGACATGGCGGCGCCTGTATCACAATGCAGTTTTCGAATACACAATGTCTTCCTGATCTACGACGAGAAATGAACTGCCGTGGAAGTGACATTAACAATTACAAATGCTCAACGTTATGTTACCGCCAAATACTTGAATTGAGCAGTCTAATCGAAACAATTACATTCGAATGATATCAGTTATAATAAATTCTATGATATTTCCGCTGAATTTCGCTATCATAGGTAAGGCATCGCCCGGAAGTGCTTAGCCGATGTCTTACCTCTCCTTTCACTCTTTATTTTCGAATAATAACTAAGCAAGTTGTGTGATTTTGATAGTAAATAAGTTCAAAATCTAGCAGACCGGTGAGGCACTGCCTCACTTGCCTCCCCTGACCCCATGTCACCGACCCATCACACATTACAGTGGTATACTGCTGCGGAGTGACGATGTTTGGCTCCACCTACGTATATCATCAATCACGGTAAAGGTCATTTCATATATTTTCGACCATGCCTGATTCATTGCGCTTTCAAAGAATAGTAAAGTAACCACGCTATTGGGATTTTGTCAATTGGTACCGGCACTTGAAAATGCGACCAGAAACTGTTTAAAGTGAGAAAAATTAATATATTAGAAATGCAAACCATACGATATCACCAGTTATAAAAAGTGGGTTTAACAAGACTTCAACTGGAAACTGAGCAGTCAACACAATGACTTGGACTCGAGTCATCATACCATGACTCGGACTCGACCCTCTGCTCGCTGACTTGAACTCGGGCTTGACTCGGTGGTGAATTGAAAATGACTCAACTTGACTCGAGTCAAAACTATAAAAGTGAGATTGACTTGTGACTCAAAGCCTCGTGGCTTGGTTACAACCCTGTTCCAATCATTGTGTCCAGCCTTAGTGTGGGCCAGCGTAACCTAACACCGACCTTCGCCTTCTTCTTCAGGTGATGGAATCCGGGGCACCAATGTCCTACGCCTTTGTGCCTGCTGGTGTTTGTCGTCCGAAGCTGGTGTTGTGCCGGCCTTGGAGACGGGTCTGCAATCAATGTAATTACCCACGTAAATACTATTCACTTTAAATACAAATTTTTCCACCCTGATCATTTCTCTTCCAAAGTTTGGAGTTAAGCAAGATTTGTTTAGGACTGTATTCTCATACAACCCGACAATCTCACGGTGTAGCCAGACAGGTTTGACAAAAAAATCACAATCCAAAATGTTCACCTAATAGCTTTGCCTCTACAGGTTGGGAATGAGTCAAATTTGATGGTCAGAGATTTTATCATCCAAGCAAACAATTTACCAACTATAGTCAGTAAACTTTGAGAAAAATAATACTTTCAATAAACCCTACTGTAGGCTACCGTCCCCAGCGACCATTTCAAGCTTATGTCATGTCAACGAAAGATTATAACCCAGGGAAAAGCTTAGAGCAAAGCTACTTATCACAACCTCACCTGAACGACTTTGCCGGCTTCGACTTCCCAGCAGCTCTTGTTTTTGGCTTCCGTAATACGTTGCGATCTTTCGATGGTTTTGCAATTGACTTTTGTTGTCCAGAATTTCCAAGTCTACATGATTGATATGGCATACCACCATCGTTCATAGCACACGATATGTCGTCTCCTGTAAAAAAACACTCATCTTCCACCCAAGATCAGAAAAGGCGTGGTAACTAAATGATTCGAGTACTTGTAACTAATCCAGGTATCAATTCTAGCGTTGAAAAGCACCGCTACCGTACTAGACACCATAGGNTGCGAAGCTGCCAAAGAGATATGAAGTTTCTTNAACANGGAATGAGTTCAATCTGTGCNGAAACTTCACATGATGGCAGTATTCCGACTCATGCTAGAATTTAAAATGTTATNGTTGTAGCGTCCAGACCCAGGCGCTAGATTGTAACTGTTGCCGAATCTTGCACCGGTTAGAATATGTCTCTGAATTGGGAGTGACTGATGAACGCGTGTAGGTGTCAGNGTTGGGATCAAGTCACTACCTTCGAGTCACGAGTCATTGCACNTTTTGACTGGAGTCAAGTCAACCGATTCTGGAAGGTGACTCAAGTCAAGTCACGAGTCGTGTCAAGTTAATTTTTACCAGNACAAAGCAAATTACGTCATAACATTTTGANAGCTGTTTGAAATTCACAAAAGCAANACGTNAAAAAATATGTCATTTATGATANAACCGGATGAAAAAAGATTGGGTCCGATCATCGCTAGGATACGATACAATAGTGAATGTAAAACCNTGNATTGTCATCACATTTGGCATCGGGCCATATCTGACTGACTANGACTACTAGACAAATTTCAAGTTANTATCCATGAATTAGCCAATATTGACCACATTGAGTACGTTATATTGTAGTTTTTGCAGCGGCTNGAGTGCAGTTTTACTGGCAGCCGCANAAAAAGGATGCCATATTNTAACTTTGATTATTGATTTAAAGAGTATCAGAAGAAGCCAGTCTGGCGCGAAGCGTCTAAGGATGTCGAACATGACGCACTTCCATGATCAGCCTAATTTAGTGTCTAGGCTTATCAACTAATTTCAAGTTAATATCCATGAATTAGCCGATAATGACCAAATTCGTCTCAAACAGACTTGGANAACTAGATAATTCTAGCGATATAATTTCACTGAATTAGAGCGAAATGCAAACAATTTAATTNCAATCTAATTTGTGACATGTTTCAGTACTCTAATTGAGCCAGAGTAATCTAATATTTACCTTTTTTTCCTTCACATTCAGGTGTACCACGCTTTGACGCAGGCCCGCTATCATCGGATGATGGCGACAGGGCCCTCTTCATCCGCTTGGTCTTCCGCCTGGCGGGCATTTGCTCGACTTCAGAGTCGGAGCCACTTGGTGACGATCTCCGAATCCGAGNACGGGAATCTGAACAGAGTATTCAAATATTNTCGGCTGACACTCATCGGGGTAATCGTCAGCAACTCGCAGAGAATTGAAAAGAACATTGTATATCGACAATCGTATCGTAAAATATGACGTCACCAGCATGAAATTTCGAACACGAAAACGTTAACCATCGAGTCGAGTCATTACCGTATTTTGAGAAAATGACTCGAGTCAAGTCGAGTCATCAGAAAATCGNGACTNGAGTCATTACAACCCTGGTTGGCGGCCAACTAACTACTCTAAGAACGACGCAACAACAAAATAACCACATCAATGAAAATTCAACAGAGTGATTGTTAGGAACAATCCCGATGTTCAGATATTGCGGGCTATTTTGAGGTTGTTACAATACACTGGCCAGATTTCAATTTGTATTTTCGACATAAGTGCAACACTAGCTTTCAATTGAGACCTGTTGCAATCAATTTAAGCACCCAGATCGCCAGCTATAGGACTATCAACAATGCTGCTTTTGCCCAGGCTCAGCAGTGAAACACATTGTGCGTGCGTGATAGCTGGAGCTGCATATCTATCCATACGTTGGCAATCTATACTCCTAATGTGGTACTCACTTTTCGTAAGCTGCTCAGTTATGCGTGCCTTCGCCAGCAAAAGACAACGTCGCTTACTTTTTTGTTGCTGGGGGCGCGTGGCAGGCAGGCCAATCGGGCTATTCGCACACCTGTGAATAACGAAAAATAACTTGTGGTAATTTTTTAAAAGAAATTTAGTTACGGTAACACATATATTTCGCAGCATATTTCATACTTTGAGGTGATGCAAACGACATACCACAAAACAGGCACGTGGCCAGCCGAGAAAAAGGGGGATGTTTTGAAGAAAGGGAAGTGGTTCGCAAACACGATGTTCTAATTCAGTGGTTCTCGACCTTTTTGTCATTGCTAACCCCTTTTGGACCCTGACGGATCTCCGTGGACCCCCTCTAGTATTCGTTTAAAATTAGCCCAATTATCGGGCAACCGTCATCTATCTCGCGCAAATATTAATTGTATAGGCTTGTGATAAACAGCCACAAAATGAATTTTCGTGAAAATAACATCATACTGATTGATGAGTTTGCACGGGATATAGGATGCTTCTACGGAGAAGGTCATTCAGTTGCTGTGAGTCCTGACGCTTTAGCAGTTATGAAGCGAAACTGCGTTACGATTTCCCTAGCTTCGAAAATTACAAATTACGTTGTGAATCGTGTTGCAAATTTAGAGGCTTCGTAGAGCCCCTGAAAATGAAGGTTGAGAACCACTGCCCTAGAGAACTCAAAATTGCCAAAAGGTTGAGTAATCTACAATAGACTCCACCTCTGTTGTGTTTTTTCCACCTTGCCGGCATCCGATGCGGGCATCGGGGGCGCTGTCGTTGAGGATGCCTCTGTGGATACCGTAGATGGCAGCGGAATTGTTTCAGCAGGCCGCGGTATCGGCTCTGCGGGCAGCGAAGTTGACTGCGCTCGCTGCGGAGGTTCCGCCACCATCCCGATACCCCCGAAAAGATCACCCGCGACCTCGTCTAACAAGTTATGAAGATCTGGCGGGTTCGTTGAGCTGCAGTGGGAAAGACATACCGTAAGTCTAGTTTATTGTAAGCAGCTCAAAACTGAACCAGTTAGAAGCGTACAGCTTGTCCAAACATTAAGCATATTTTTAAATTTAATTTGAATGGAAAAATCGAATATAGCACAGCCTTGAACACAATTGAGTACGACACAGTGAGTACAAAACGATGTCATGATACAATGAAATATGTCAAAGTTCAAATATGAACCTCTTATGCGACCAGGAAGAACATAATGCCTGTTATCCATCACACAAAAGATACTCTGGTCTTTTTTCAACCATACCGATTTCATTGCATTTGGTCACATTGTTGTGGGATGATGATGACTTCGGAAATGTGCTATTTCCTGGAACTTTAGTAGCTTTGCACTATATGTTTCGTATGTTACGGTACCGCCAATCAAGGTTTCAAGGCTTCAAAAGTGAAAATTAGTATCGAAACCATAATTCTCGTTGATAAATTAACTTCCAGTGGCGTGGAGCGTATAATTTCAGTGCTCGAAAAAATTGTATAATTTCAGTGGGCCTACTCGAAAAACTCGAATCATCAAAATTTATACTCGAAACATTGTGCCAGCCCTAACACCTTCACCGATAATCCCGACATCACATCCAATTCTAAAATCGCACTTCAAAACCTTCAGCTTTACAACCATTGTCAGGCTACGGCATGAAAAAAGCGAAATAGCCTGAATCTGAACAATAGGGAAGTAAACGAATATTGCCAATACTTTTTGACCTCTAAAGGCCAATACCGATATTTCTCGCAAAGTGTCAGATCGAGTGGCTATTATCCGCAAACTGATAATCGGGGAGGGATCTAGTCATGACACAATATATTTCAATACTAGATGAGAAGATACGGCAATACTTCACTCGCTCATATTTTAGAATGCATTGTCTTTTTGTCACCAGACCTTCAGGCAAGAGTATTGGAGATTAGGGTGGAGTGAAAAATGAAAATTATTGAATTTCAACAAAATGTCTTGACATTGTTGTGTTCCTCTTAAACTATTTCTTGATCATATACCAAAGAAGGCTATACCGATGCAGTACAAGCACGACCACGTTTATTCACGACCAAACCTTAACAGAACTACGACACACGAAATACTAACGACGGTAGGAACACAGGAAAACAATCAACGAGCACGAGTCATCATTGACAAACGCAAAGCAATTCCACAACACCTCCCTGCTAACTTGAGAGTTATTACAAATCAAGAATAACTCTCGGTTTACGAGTTCGTTTGGAGCGTCTCGGGTTATGAGGTCCATATTCCGGTAATTCATGGACTTCCGGCGAGGCATGACGCATTGCCACGATATTGTTTCTCGGAGGGCTTACTACCCTTGGATAATTAAAAGAAGGTACATCAGGTGTGATGCCAGGCTCGCTGTCTTCTTCAATTCCATACCTTGGTCGAAGTTGATCAATGTGTCTTCTCCACGTAGGACCACGCGGATGAACCATAACATTGACGCTGCGAGAACCAAATACCTTGGTAACTGTCGCAGGTACCCATTTGGGCTTTTTATTCTTCTTCGGCCCATAATACAGAGCATAACAAGGTGTGCCAACCGTGAATCGATTGACTGAAGCCTTTACTTGCTTCTCAACTTCTCTCACTTGCTTGCCTTGAGCTGCATGAGCTGGAGATGGCAGTAGCGTATCAATCATTGTTCGAATTTGTCTGCCATTGAGAAGCTGACTCGGAGATAATCCACTTGCAAGCGGCGTTCTCCTGTACAACATGAGGAATTCCTGTAATGCGGCCTTCGCCGGCAAACTTGATTTGCGTAGTGCGCGTTTGAATGAGTCGACCAGCTTTTCTGCGGCGCCATTCGTAGATGGGTGATACGGTGCACCCGAAAGGTGGATAATTCCTCTTTCTTTACACCATTTCTGAAACTCTTCAGACTTGAACGTACTTGCATTATCAGACACAATGGTAAACGGATATCCAAAATGTGCAAAGTCTTGTTCAAGTAATCCGATCGTTTCCTTGCTTGAAACGGAATTGGTCGGGTGGATGCAAGGATATTTGGAATACGAGTCCGTTAATACGAGCCAATTGGTCCCCATGAATTCGATTGCATGGTCGACATGAACTCTCATCCACGGCTTCTCAGGTAACATCCAAGGATGGACACTCGCCTTCTTAGGAGCGTTCTGATTTTCACAGCATGAAACACATCTGTGACACGTGTCCACAATATCATTGTCCATTCGCGGCCAATACACAGCACTACGAGCAAGTTGCTTCATACGTTGCATTCCAAAATGTCCCAAATGAAGAATATCCAACACCTTTCTTTGCAGACTCGACGGAATTACGATTCTCGCCCCAGAAAACAAACATCCGTTTTCAACAGATAAACATGTGGATATCTTACGAAAATCTTCAACCGAATATCCTTGATCTTTGGTGCTGGCAACATTTTCTGGCCAGCCCACTCTGGTGTATCTCATCACAGCAGAAATGACAGGATCTTTGCTGGATTCTTTTGCCAATATACCAGGATCAGAAGAATTAATCTGTTGGCTCACAGTACGTACTGTGCTAACAATGTTCATATTTTCCTCTTCCTCCCCTTTATCAAATACGGAGTCATGACTGAACGGAAGTCGACTCAATGCATCAGCATTACCGTGTTGCTTTGTATTACGATATTCAATATCATAATCGTATTGGTTCAAAGTCAGTGCCCATCTTGCCAGACGATTTGCTGCGAGGGCCGGTATCGCTTTGCTTGGTCCAAACAATGCCAGTAGAGGTTTATGGTCAGTAACCAATATAAACTTTCTTCCATACAAGTATTGATGATACTTCTGGAGAGCAAAAATGATAGCCAAAGCTTCTTTGTGAATCTGGCTATACTTTCGTTGAGTTTCCGTCAACGTTTTGGACATGTAGGAAATTGGCTTCTCAGAACCATCTTCAGAACGGTGAAAAAGTACGCAACCAATTCCAACTTCCGAAGCGTCACATGATAATCCTAACTTCTTTGTTGGATCAAAGTGAACTAGGAGCAAATCTGCACATAGCATTTTCTTCAATTCTTCAAATGAATCTTGCTCATCTTTACCCCAAAACCACGGGATTCCCTTTCTTGTAAGACGGTGTAACGGTTCCGTCACCGCTGACAGATTGGGTAAAAATTTACTGTAGAATTGTACTTGGCCCAGAAATGATTTAAGACCAGAAATGTTAGATGGAGCAGGCATTTTCAACACTGCCTCCACTTTTGAACCTTTGGAAATACCGGCACTTGATAATTTGTGACCTAGGTATTCGACTGACGGTTGTGCGAATGTGCACTTTTCTCTTCGGCATCGGAGACCTTTATCTTGAAGTCTCTTCAATAACGCACGGAGATTATTCATGTGATCGGCGGCGTCGACGCCGCTGACCAAAATGTCATCCAGGTAAACAGCTACACCTTTCAAGTCGGCAGTCAGCTGATTCATGATTTCAGTGAAATAACCTGGTGCTGAAGAGATTCCGAACGGTAACCTCATTTGCAGCAAGACACCACGATGCGTGCTGAGAGCAAGTCTCTTTTGACTCTCTTCACTCAGTTGAACTTGGTTATAGGCATCAGCCAAGTCAATCTTCGTAAAACCATAACCACCGCCCAATTTCTGCATGAGCTCTTCCGCGAGTGGAATAGGTTGTCTATGCGTTTCAAGTTGCGAATTAACTGTAACAGAATAATCGCCGCACACACGAATCTTTCCCGATTTACTACCAGGAAGCGATCGTTTACGAATTGGAACAACAGGCGTACCATAATCATTAAAATCAACACGTTGCCACACACCTTTGGCTATTCCCACATCATACGCTTGGGATAACTCATCACGGATAGCAAANGGTACTGGGCGATATTTACAGAAAATAGGTTTCGCATCATTTTTAAATCGAATNTCTAACTTAACATCCTTTAAACAACCCAATTCAGATTTGAAAAGTTCTGGGAATTCGTTACTGATATCCTCACAGCGTTTGGCCAATTCCGAAAAATCAACATTGGAAAGNGATTTTACAANACTGTTACCGTATAGCAGAGCATCGATTGAAATTCCCAACTTCAATATTCCACTACGGCCTATCAAGTTCAAATTCGGTATATCGGTAACTATAAATGAGAAATCGGATATTTCTGACCGATTGTTCACATCTGTCAGTGAAACATTCTTAGGTGTGAATGTACCTAGAGTGTTCAGTTTATGCAAGGATGCAGATTCGAACTCAGCATTCACCTTTTGCATAGCAGGTCTTCCCAGAGCGATCCATCTGTCTTTGGACATGAAATTTTCTCTCGCGCCAGTATCCAACTCAAATGACTGGATGTCTTCATTGATATNCACGTCGATTTCGATTTCTGGATACGATCGNGTATGTTTAACACTTNTAACGCGACGGTTCTTNCGAACACCTTTCTCCGTCAACCTATCTTTCTTTTTGATACGACATGCTGGTTGAATGTGACCTCTTTTGTCGCAGTAATGACAGACAGCATCTACATATTTGCATTCATCAGGAGAGTGTCCGCACTTGTCACATCGAAAACACGCCTTTTCAGAGAGGTTTCTTCCTTCCCCTTCATATCCAGCAACTCGACTCTTGGAGTTCTGGGCGTCTCCTTTACTTTTCTTTGTATAAGAAGACTTTACCACGTTAGTTTGAAACGGGTTTTCGGANTTTGCACCATAAACGGTTTCTTTTGCTACTTTGGCGGCATCTTCCGTATCAGTTGCNGTTTTGACAACAGTCTCNAAGTTCAAAGAATCGCTTTTCAGTTTNAANACTGCCTTTAGAACAGCNTCGTTTCCCACCGAACACATAAATCGCGTGGACATCGCTTCGTCCAACGGATTTTTAATTGAAGAAAAGTCACATGTGATCGCGTCTTGCCTGATACGAGCNGCTAATTCTGGTATGGTTTCACCAGGTTTGCGCTTCATATCNCTCCAAAATTTGTAGCGTTCTCTAATCACAAATTGCTTCGGATCATAGTGCTCNTTCATAAANGCGTTGATTTCTTCCACGGAAAGATCATTAATCTTCTTAGGATCGGCCTGCTGTGCAGCTATGTTCTGCAACATCTTGTAGACCACTGGACTTTGATTCGTAAGGAATACATGGGCCACTTTATCATTCGGCACAGAGTTTGCGCTCACGAATGTACTGAAGCGTTCCCAATAGTCAGTCCAGAGTTCTGTTGTGGAGTCAAATGGAGCAAATGGCTGAACTGACACATTATTTCTGACCGGTGCAGTGGAGACCGCCTGAGAAGATATTTGACGCAGTGTCTCCATCCATGCTTTCATCTGATGTTCGTTATGTGCCTTCTGTTCGTCCAACTCTTTACGCTGCAGTTCTAATTGTTCCCGCTGTTGTTCTAATTGTTCTTTAAGAACGTTAACGACTTCTTCAGACATGTTGGATGTGGTAGTCACGCACTTGAAGATATGTACGTCTCACGAATAAAACTTAGTCGCACTGCAACCTCTTCTTGGAAATGTAGAAATAGCTCAGATCCTATATATATCACAGGATCCCATCCTCGTCGCCAGAAACGTTCTGTTGTGTTCCTCTTAAACTATTTCTTGATCATATACCAAAGAAGGCTATACCGATGCAG
>ATSW01100618.1:0-13947 GCA_000444245.1 Botryllus schlosseri | reverse complement strand
TGCCGAAGTCTCGCATGCTGTAATGTCGCATGCTCATATGTCCACGGACCGATCTATACATCAATTACACTTCATTGCGAGTTCATTGCATACCCCTTACAACGGCATACGACACATTAACCTGCCCGAATACTTGTTTACTTCAGCATTACCTTCCATTTATTATATACTCAAAATTGTTTTTGTTACTTTCAGCCGTTGGTTGTCATAGCCAGTGGGAAAAGCCGCCTTTTCTCTTTAACGTTTTCGACTTGTACATGCTGACTCCATACGTGCCACTACATTTAATTAGAGTCGGATGAAAAGTTTTATGTAGCCTACTCATAATTAGATAATGTATTTCGTAGCGATTAACATAACAAATATAACTTAACTTACATTAATTCTGAAATTTTCTAAATAGCTTTGTGGCCCACCTCAAATGCTCCTGTGGCCCACCCTTTGAGAACCCCTAGGCCAAGGTGGGTGTCTGATCTTAAAGACTACTCCAAGTGTTTCGACACCTTCCTATCTTTTCATTGTATCGCAGTTTTGTGGTGTTTTGAAAAGATGAAAATAATAATAAAACTGATTGATTGATTGATTGATTGATTGAGCAATTGAGCATGGATTAGGATTAGAGATTTTTTTTGTGAATGGATTAGGATTAGGGTTGGATTTACCTATTTTTGGAAGATTGATGTCCTGTGGCGAATGGCGACAAGGTTTCTCGTCCTACCAAAGTTACTTCATGTGTTTTGGCACTCATTAAGCGTTTTATTTGTTTTTACAGAATTATTGGCATAAGATGTAGGCTTTCTACTTGGAATTCCAAGTTTGAATCGGATTAGGATTGGGATTGGAATACACAATTTCTTTGGATTAGGTTTAGGATAAGGATTTGAAGCTTCGGATTTGGATTGGATTAGGACATAGAAATTTCAAATTCGCTCATCTCTGCTGCTTCGGTTGATAGACTAGTCGTCAGACTCGTCACGCTTCATGAGACATCATGAAACACAATCAGACCCGAGTGCTGCATACCGCTCTCGTCAGCTGGGGCCTTGCAGCGCTGTTTTTGGTACAAATCTATAATATGATTGCTAGTCTTATAAAACCTAAGCAAAGACTCCATGAAACAACGGAGTGAACTGGAAACACTCCACGATACGTACCAGGCCGTAGAACCTATTTTATCGAGCAGTTGTGATGAAGTTAGTGAGGAATGAATTCAGCAATATTTCTTTAGATATGACGCCTGTAGCAAGTAAACGACAACTTTTCGGTCTGATGTGTCCTCTGCGGTAATAGGAAGGAGATTTAGCAAAGGCATATAGACGAGATTCATATCTCCGAAATTGGTTGTTTGCATACGCAGTTTCTATCTCACGAACAGACTGTAAGGACTTTGAAACAATCACAAAGTTCACCTTCGACCTGTGTTGATCGCTTCGTTTGCCTCGGGCTTCAAACATCTTATCTCGTATCATAATTTGCGTACGACTGCTGTACCGGTAAATATATATACCATCGTCTTAACGTAATGAGCAAGCCATGCGGGCTATTCATGGTTTGTAGCGCCGATCACTGTTATTTCGAAAATTCACCACCATCCACCCATGCATATTGCATATGCACAATTGCACATAGACGACTAACATTCATAAATCGGCGCAACGTATATATACAAACATACGGCGTTTGTAACACACAATGACTTATTTCTCACTATATGGCAATGTAAAGCTGAACGTAAGATCAATAAAAAAGCATATTCCAACTAGTCGGTCGGGTTCGCTTGAGAAATAAAAAGATTCAACCTTTACAAATTAAAATTCTGCATAGACGTTCAACCAGCGTCGATATATACGTCTGGTGAGAAGCGAGTAAAAGAAGTTACACATGATCAGTAATTCAGTATACTTCTAACTTCCAAGATACGGGAGGATGATTGAGTCTGAGTAGGTAGGCTACTTGGCGTTCAAAAACACCAGCAGCAATTAATAGGGAAATATCGAAGAGCGTTACGAGTCAGTCCCTACAAAGAAATTGCCTGTATTATTGATAAGTCTGCTTTGCGCAACATACCACGTTACTGTTGTTGTTGTTTCGACTATACTTTTGTCAATTTGATCAGGCCGATATACCTCGTTATAATTCCTGAGCAGCCGACTCTTAGCACGGCCCACTTTTGTATTACTGGGGTTGCGTCAAGATTTCGTCTGAATGAAATTGTAGCATGGATTAGATTTTGCCTTCGTCGGCCGCTGACGGCGTATTCTAATTGATTTTATTTTGGATCTATTTTCACATTATACCATCGCCCCATCACCGCAATTTCCTCCCAGTTCCTGCAGCTTCAAGCGTTTCCATTTGCCTTAATAACATATTCCTCGCACACTAGAGACACAGCTTGCCAGTGAGGATATCAATCTGTTTTGTATGCGATTGGATATTGTGAGTCCTCATCACTCCGTCACATTTTCCAGGTCCTACCAAAAATGAACGGATCCTTCGAATGGGTCATCGACCAATCTAGTAGTTTTTTACTATGATTGTGGCGAGAGTCCGGGTCGTTCGGCAATGAGTGACTGTTATCGACTCAACTGTCTTCATTATTCTTTCCTCCATTTCGCATCATCCCATACTGTTCCGATCATACAGTTGCGCTTCGTGTCGGTCAAACGAAGTATGATGCGTGGACTTCATGGTAATCATCGTGTAATCCATCTGATGTAAACCGAAATGATACGGGACCTGATATTGAATTGAAGCTTTCGGAAATTCGGAATAGTGTGTCGTTAAGTTATAGGCGTGTGCGCTGTGCAGGATCCATTCATTACATGTGATATTATTTTAATTGCTTAAAAAAGGAATCAATTTAAAGGTATTAGCATAGCGTATTATTCAAATGGTCCAATCAAGGTACCAATCGAGCTTAAATACTCATCTTACTTTCTTTGAGTGATTTGAGTAGTGATCGTGACGTAGCACATACTATTTTACATTAATCGATAGAGTACTTCGAATAAGTTACAAAACGGGTACCAGTATGGGGTTGAATAGTCTCAATATACCCAAATTAACAAACCGCTTCCGAATTTGTTGACGACACTGTCTACGACTGTTTGACCACAGTATAATTTTGATCTTACCCAGCGTCTACGAACCCGGATTTACGATTCCTCAGAAGCCGGACATGACTAGATCTAACTGCATTGTGTTATAACATTCCCGTTATAGTCATATCCAGCTATATTAGTAAATAATCCGTTGTTAGTTATGTTATATGGTACGCCTTCCTATCTGTATGGTATTTTAACTGTTGATGCTATACTTGATGTTGGTGGCTGTCGCTTGAACATCCGCATGTAGTTCGTTCCAAAGTATATTCTTGAAAAGATGATAATCATACAGTCATATGGTCTACCGGTTAGACTCTACCATATCAGAAGATATCTGTTATGTAGATGCAGTACACCGGCAATTGTATTGACTATTTTCTGCGGTCAACCGCACACTGCAACCACGGGAATTACGACAATACATGGTGATTGTTAAAACCTTAGAACCTTCTTTTGTTTCGGGGATAATATAGTCTATAGAACTTTATAGATCTATATATCTCTGTACATCCCGGCTATAATTACGAGTATGGCTCGACCGGAATATATTGGGAAAATTAAGTAGATATTATGTAAGCATATATACATAAATAGTTGCCTTATTGTTTAGACTCGAGGATACAAATCCTCGACTCGTATATTATTCTTTCTTCCGATGGCCTACTTGGGGGCGCCTCGCCTCTCTTCGAATATTTATCGCGGTACGTAATGTAACCTCGCATGACCTTCTAATTTTTCCTTCGCGAGAGCGTTCCGCACAGTTGTTGAGTCTGTGACGAACGGGTTTACTGGTTTGTGTGAGTTGGATTATTTTTCGTATTCACGGTCTGGGGCAAGCGGCGAGCGATAAAAAGTTGGGCGAGCGCGGTATTGTTCGAAATTGGTAGGAGGCAATGCAGTTTGTTTTCGTAGCGAATGAGTCACCGAACGAGAGCCGGTGAATATGTGGTTTTACGTAAATTCGCAGAATCGAGTTACCCTGCTATGTGAAACTGCCTTGTAGCGCAGCGAGGAGTTCATGCGTCGCACAAGTATATTTGAGAGGATCATTCAACCCATGCCAACTCATCTTGGCCCATCATGCTCTGTGCAACGCCTTGAATGCTGCCAGTCTAGAATAATATGCAGGTAGTTACGAGATGCGGAAATTCATCGACTCGTGTAGGCTTTCCTCAGTCGTAATATTTTTCTCAGCATGTTATCATTCTCGACGGTGCACGGTTGCTTTTGTTACTAGAAATGTCGAATTATGTTCAAAATGTGCTCAGCGACGAATATCACAACGTAAAATTTGCAATGCCACTCAAAATGAGTGTGCTGAATTTCCTTGCCAATGTTGCTGTGAAATATGAGTAATGTTTAGGTATTTTATTCCTGTTAGATAAGCACGCGTCTGTGAAGTCAAGACCATAAATAAATACTTGTGTAGACTGGAGAGGTCGCGGATATGAATTTAGAAGAGTTAAGAAATGAGTAGATCACCACAGGAGTTGATCGCCTAAAATATTTCCAGGGACATGCATGGCATCACGCAAACTCCCGCACAGTCTATATAGACTGGAGTCAAATCGCGTAGAAATTGTCGGAACGAAGGCGAGGGATGATAACTTTATGTTCAGTCTTTTTCCGTCATAAAATGTTCAGTGATTGACGAAAAATCTTCGAAAATACTTCATTTAAAACTACAATAAATCAGCCAACGCTTCCATCATTGCCGCATCGCGAAAAGTTGCACACGAAATCTCCGCGTAGCGATACCGTATTTAGAGACCAAACGAAAGATGAAATGATCGCGCCTGGATATCTCATTTCGATTCTACGAGGTGATCGTAATATAAAGACAACTACATTCCGCACGCGTGAATCATACGCAACAAGGGACCGACATAACGCAGGTCAGATTTGTTTGCGTGACCTAGATCGCTGATAAATTCGTACCATCGAACAGGTCGCCGATATACATTTGACTATCAATGGAAACTGAATCTTGCAGACATGAAAAGTTGAGCACATGCTATCGTTGCCCGACATTTGAGCATGCGACTCAATGAAAAACGATCTGTAATGCGGACCTGCACAATGCACATGCACATTTTCGAGGATATGTACTCGGGTTAATCACCAGGGCCGAACAAGCGCGTTCTGTCACAAGACCTAACTGCCACGATCTTCTAATTGCACTAGTTGCGGCGCATCTAATGGAGCTTATTTTTCCGCTGCTGTGTTTGCGTTCCGTACAATGATTCAAAATTTACGAACTGACGAGACTCATTCCCAGCCTGTCGACTCATCTCTCATTGCGAGACTCGTTACGCTTTGTTACGTCATCCGTTTCATTGCTGCTCTGCTGTAAATTGCGTAACGGGTATCATTAGGACATCCTTGAAAGTTCAATACAGATATGGTCTCGGCGGTTAGATCTTCGTTGAGACTTTAGTTGGCCTTCCGGAACCGAAGCATCAATAGTTTTGCCGTATATGCTACAAAAATGTGGTAATGTATTCATCGCATAATAGAGAAATCACTGTTTTCAAACGTACAGGCTGGGTTAGGAAAGATTATTGCAGCAATTGCGAGAGTCCAATAGTTGCATGTGCTGACTTCGAATCGCGAAAGACGGGATCAGAGAGAGTCACGGATTAGGGATTGGTTCAACTGCTTCATTCAAGACGGAATGTAGCATGTAGGAGTTACGGTAAAATTGCGGAAAAGCACAGGAGTAATATCTATTAGAAAATAACAGTGATGCTTGCTTCGTTATCTTGTTTGTTATCTGGAATTGTGGAAATGTCTGATTACCAAAAATACTTACGTGTGCTTAAATTCTACCATATTGTGGAGCGTAGGATCGAGTCTTTTTACAAGTATTGTTTGTCGCAGCGGCATAAAACCATCTTTAGCAGGAGACCCACTATCGTTCTCAATCACCAAAGGCTGTGATTACAGAAAGATTCATTTGTATACATCTCAACCTGCCTTAAGTTATTAGTTATATAAACTTATGTCTAATTATTATTTTTGGATATCTCTCTGTTTGCGGTTACCATGAGAGCAGTCAAGCGGAAACATGTTTCCACTATTTCAAATGCAGTTCTCCGCCTAACTGAGAGCGGAATAGCACAAAAGAATTGTATAGGCCAGTGCTCTTCAACCGGGGTGGTCGTACACCCTAGGGTGTACCAGAATTTGCAAAGGGTGTACCACTCGGATGGGGTGTACAGGGGTGTACCAGATCTAAATTACAATGAGCCGATGGCTAGCTATCACAAAGGCAGGTTTATGGGTCAGGACAGGTTTACGCACAGGTTAATGAGCACGCAGCACCGTAACTGCCACACCCCAAACCCACCAATTGGGGGGGGTGAGCTCGAAGGGGGGCCCAAATTATTTCGTGAATTAACATAAATTATAGCGTATTTTTTGAAAATTTATGCAATTTTTTCCAAAATTTTTCGCGCTGCGCGCGATTTAAAGTTGCCAATTATGTTCATTATTTGGTACTCTTCTCCCAAGAAAAAACACGCAACATTTATAGAAATGGACATATCGGCGTTGGCCATTAACACGCCACCACGCACCAAGATATATAATTATTTAGTACTTAATACATGCGACTCCAAGAAGTGTGCCAGAACGATCGGCAGCGCGAAAAGCTTGGCCGAAACGGACTGCCCTTACGCAGACCGAAAACTTCGTTATATATACCAAATAATAGGTTTAATTGTCCATAGGCACCTAAATGACTGGCGCCATATGTTCCTGTCTTGGCAATCTGAACCAGAAGACAAATACTATCCAGCAAGAAAAAAATATATGGCAGTGAAGAAATGCCAATTTGAAATCGTGTGCGTCTTTTAGTTTAGTACGTTAGAGCAGTTCTATATTTTTGATGTAGCAGACAGGAGGTCACGAAATAAAATCATGTAACGAAGTCATACCAACAGGTCTGCCCACCCGAAAATGTTTAATTATTATTTATGGGCCCTACAGTTTCCGATAAATCTGAAAACAGGAACAGAGAGGACAAGATATTGATATCAACATATATGCAATGCAATCTTATTAGCCGATTGTATCATGAATTATCGAAAATTTTCGCGCTTCGAGCTGGCACACTAAACAGTGCANCAAATTTCTCGNCAAAAGCGAACACTGTGATGAGGGGTCGGTTTAATCANCCTATGAGAACCCAAAACCCAAGTTNTTGTGTGGGGGGGNGGGGGCTGACGAAGTGCTGTTTNGTTCCTGCCAACGGGTATACGCCCNAAGATGTCTAATTATTATTGGGATGTCCTACAATTTTAAAACAGACTTCGCTCAGCTCTANCGGTAAATCTGATTACNTGAGCAGAGAGNGGATCAAAATTGANAGCAATATATATGTAATTCCCGATCATATTGCCCGATTACATTNTTGAATTACTGAAATTATTCGCGCTTCGCGCGTCTAGGCGGGAAAAGCGATCTCACATAACGTACACCCAGTGGAGATGTGAAATAGCGTCAAAAAGCGGATAGCCAAGGGGTAGTCTGGGGGCGAAGCCCCCATAAGTTAGGTTTATCACCCCATGGGGGCCCTGGGCAAACGATTTGGGGGGGGCTGACGAAGTGCTGTTACGGCCCTGTGAGCATGGTACGATGTTATCTCAAGTGTAATACTGTGCACCGTTTAATTGTGATGTCATAAGCACAAATCTCCCGTAATCATTTAGCCGTCGGCAATAGACCAATGGCTCCGTTTGGTGTTGGAAAGTATGCAGTTAACAAACATGTGTTCAGCTAGTCATTTGTCTTTTAGTGATTTTTGAGGAAACCGCCGCGATAGCTCAGACTTCTTGAATCGGTACTTCATACCCGACGTTAATAAATACCGCAATGAAAATAAAATAAAAGTGACGTAGCCAGCCAGGGTCGAAACAGCATCCATGATGGAATCGAAACCCTTTTGTTTTAAAATGCCGATGTTATGTCCAATATTTCGCCATACATTTGTAATTTAATATTTTGTTACTAGTGATGCAAATTAGCGACAATAGACTGTGTATAGCGACATAGGATCTGAGGTTACTGACATCTCATGCAGCCCATGTGCTTCTGTCGACTGTGTGTGGTGTGGGGCAGGCCTGATTCGCAGTAGTCTGGTGCGCCTGCTATCATCGCTGATCTGAATTACCGCTTCTGCAGCAGTAGCTTTACCTATTCTCTCCCCAATACTGTTACATTTAGGTTGATTATCGTTCGTAATGTCATGCTGTAGACTCTGTGACCAAATACTATTTTATTCAAATCCAAATTTTTGACGGCAATAACTCCGCTTCTACTGGTTGGAATTGAACCAAATTTGAAGAACATCGTTTTTATAGACAACCTGATACTTTCATTGGGCGAACAGAAAAATTTCAATTTTTTCGTTATTTATTTTTCCCGTAGCAATGCGGCTACCGGTTGGAATCGAACCAAATTTGGTGTGTAGGCTTAAATTAGGTAACCTAACAATTTTATCAAGTAGCCAGTACGATTTGAGGAAAAAAGTCACTTTTGAAGACCCCTAATGAACAGGGGTGTACGAGTTTTGAGCAAACGTTAAAAGGGTGTACCACTCCGAAAAAGGTTGAAGAGCACTGGTATAGGCGACGAATATGTTGTCGCGGACGCACTAACGTGGGACTTGTTGTCTAGATCAGAATTACCTAGTTGATAGCAAGAAGCTGGTATTTCAAAACCTTGCCAGTGTTTTGACGTATAAAATATCATTATATATTGATTTTGCCGGTTGTAACGCGCAAGAACAAGATATGACGTCTTGAACAAAAGGATACGCCACTACATCACTCGGGGTGTATAATCATCCCCACGTAACCGAGATATTTATTTTTGCACGGGATATACCGGACTATTGATGTCAACTAGCTCCGGCGATCGCCAATAACAGAAGGTGGTATGAAGCGCAATGGCTCGTCAGAAACCTTAGCAAACGATGACGATTCCAGTGCTAAAAGGTAGGTGCATAGTAAAACTAAAGTGTGTGTTTATGATTGGTTGATATTTAAAAGAGCATGGTCGGCTCATTCGATTGTATCCGCATTGAGGTGGTATCAGATTATGTTGGACCGTGACTGTTCTGAGATTCGCATTGAAGATGGCAACACAACACCGATTCCGTCGCTGTAACATTTGTATTGCGTTCCCACTACGATGACTCATCCCAGCTTCATAATGGCACACAGCGACATACGCCCTTCATACAAATGTCGGCCAGAATAACTGTCACCATGTGATACGTAATAGCTCCTGATTTTATAGCTTACAATGTAGTGGTTGCGGTGACATGGAGGCATTGTTTTTCACGGTTCTTGTGTCCAGTGCTGTTTATGCTACAAGAGACCGAATATAGGGCTTAGTATAAACTACATTGACTCGATAAACCGATTGCTGACCTCTTTAAATTGAGAACGAATCTACAAGACTTAAGATCATATTGTACAGAGTACTTATTACTGGGCTACGGCAACAATTTTAGAATCAGCATGTGTGTGTGAAAGTTTCAGAAGACGCTTTCCACATATATGGAAGTTCAACGGTTAATCTTGATGGGGTTTACGTGATTGGCTTGTCGAACGCACACTCCGTAATATTCCTAACTAGTTGTATCTTAATTTCGTAATTATATTAGAACGTGTCCGATTGTTCGTGGTTGCATAATGCATATGGATAACACAATAGCTACTGCCATATTGCACACTACAGTCCAACAGCATTTGACAGGGAAAGGCATTCTTTTTTCTGTCAAGCTGCCTTTCTGCGGTACCGGTATTGGTACGCTGGTCGCTGGCGCTTTAAATCAGGCCGTACTGTGTTGAAACAGGCGAATCCATTTACACCGATAAAGGATATCGCGTTTCAATCTGAAGAGCTATTTAAATACCGCAACAACGTGCGCGCGCAATTAGAATCCTGGCATCTGACGATGCCTGTATCGCCTCTCACTGGCTGAATATTGATGAATAGTCGAGAATAGAGACCCTGAGACACTATATTTTGTATCCCTCAATTTGCTACAAACAGGTTTAGAAGAGTTATTGGAATTGGACGTACTCAATTTTATTCAAAAGATTTCCATATCTCTTGTGATCATTCGTCGCTCTCTTGGACCCAATATGTGACTGATGTTCAAATCTCCAAGAGTTATAGGCTCCATAGCGCAGCATGGGTTGAGTTGGGTCGGATGTATTTTAGGCATCATCGTCAGTTGCCGACCTATGCGGAGCTTCATCGTTCCCCACATATTGTCGTGTGACCATAGTTTATGCGTAATAAGCCGTTTCTAAAGTGAATTGATAATTACATGGTAACAGAAATCCGAAATCGATAAATCATCACATCCTTTCACCAAACTGAGCGATCACCTGTATTGTCGCGCATAAAATATTATGCTATTCATCATTTCCTAACTAATGGGTTAACTACATTGAATAGTCTTTGTATACCGTATAGATTACAGTCTCTACCAGTAAAGTTCGAATAACATTCACTGGTGAATTTCGTACCGTGCTAACTTTCGCACTTTCAGAGCCACTTGGACTAAATTTCTGCTAAGGTTAATTGCCTTTTATTTTGTGTCTCACCATAGCAGATTGTAAGTGGTCAACGCGATTACCCGAGATATAAATAGCTCGATTACTGATATCCTTTATTGTCAGCTCCTTAATTAAGCCACGCTTGGAAAATCGGATCGACATCGAAGTTGCGAATAGCGCATGGTGCTAGCACACGCTCACATTCCTTATACCACCGTATACAATATACATACATTCTGAATCCCGGTCGCGCAGCATAGTCTGCATAGCATCTATTTTGTGACCGAAATGTCTTTCTGAACGATTTTGTGAAATGTTGACTATGTTGCACGCGTGGATACTTTGGGGAAATACTAACATAATCTATCCGTCCTTGTGTAATGTCACAAAACTAATGCCATTATGACCTAATATCTGCATCACCGATTCATAATTACCACGGCTGAGGAATGGATGGGTCAAAGCACTTCAAATAATGAAGACTACCGTGCCGCAAATCCACGAATGATGACAGACTTTTAAAACAGTATTATTTTACAAATATTACACAGCGATATTCGACTATTCGAGCATCTCATTAAAACGGTAAGCTTTGTCGTCAATAAAACGAACTGCAGGTAATCCCATATGGCCATATGCATTGTTATGGATATCAACATTTCGATTCTTGCTGCTCACCCCTGCGCAAGAATTAGGGAGATGCTCTTGAAGAGTGCTCTCGACCGTCTCGGGCAAAACCAAAGCGATGTAATTACGTCACAATTACTACGACTTAGCCAGTCGTAGTACGTCCAGTTCCCGCATACAGATGTTACGGTCGAGCTTTGATTTTCTTCATGGACTAGTTTTCTTTGACTTCGGCTATTCCACTCGGGTCCTCTTCATATATTCGCATTTCAATCTCCCGCGCGTGGTTCATTTGTCAGATTTACCTAGTAAACTGTTCTGTTCGCGTCTAGATAATTATCAAACTCTTAATCACTTCCTGAAGTTTCAGGTATTCTTTCGGTTGTTCCTATGACGACATGCTTGATCCCACTTGGGCACTTCACTGCATGGAGTGTGGTCACATTTCGGTCATCATAATAAACTACGTAAGGTTGTATTGTTCTCGCGCGGTCGCGTCGTTACATCTTTCGTAATAGTTTGTTAAGAGTGCTGGCGCCTTTGCAATAATGTCTTTGCACAACCGCGGCAGGATAGTATTACGATGGTCGGTTAATTATATGGTTGTTTGAGATGGATTAGATACAGAATACTGGTTTCACAGCATCGACGAATATATATATGTCTAGAACCCATCGGAGAATAAAGGCTTTGTATTCGGTGTCAATCGACATTTCACAGGCTATTGAACCACTCCGTGAGTCACCGTAGATATTTAGCCTTTGCTGATAGCTGTCTGTTGCTTGCTCAGTGTCAGTGATCCCATTTGACAATTGTGTACCCACACAACGTCTATATTACCCGCCGTGGGGTTTGGCTTGTTTACGATGACCGTGGACGCCATTGTCTAACTTACTCGTGACGCCAGTTTCCTGGAATAATGCGTATTTTTCGTATGTGTTCGATGCAGCGCGAGTACAGTGAACACTGCGTAATCATAATCGAGACGATCTCGTAACGCTGTCGGTGTTTCCGACGCGATGGCTGACGGTACCCGACACCGTATTTCAAAACAAACTTCGCCTCGTTAGTTGCCGTCTCGCAGTCTAGCTGATTCTAATGAGGGGGTAGCATGTGAGTTACTTGCAGTATGATGAGCAGCTGAGAGACTTCTTAAGAAGCTGTGTGTACTGTATCACGGATTGCTACATAGAAAAGCGAAGGTGTATATGACAAGCTGACTAAGTATGCGGTTGTAGGTAGATACACCACGGTATTGAAGAGGAGTACCAATACTGTTTCTTTGTAGCTATATTTTAGCCATGACTGCTGATATTCTACCGTGGGCGCTTTAAAGGCAGGGGGTCGAATTGTTGCCGAGCTTAGGTGTACTACGGACAGCTTACCTAATAGGCCAGATAAAATATGATGAAAATGTACGAATGCTGACCACTGAGCAGTTCCCAACACCTGAAGATTCTCACACGCTAAACTAAAAAAGATGTAAACTGATTTCGGCTGGTCAATCATTTCATACCTGTCTTTATTTGAAGTTTAAGAAGCTTAAAGGTATCTCGGATTAATTTAAAACATGATAAGATTCAAAATTAAATGCCACTGTAAACATGACAGATTCAAGGAACTTTAAATTCAAAACTGTGAAATAGCTAATCGTATTCGAACGTCGAAACATTACCCAAAAGTCTCGTCGCACTTATATAAAACGGTTTTCATTGTGACAAGTTGAATTTATCAGGCTCATACTACAGACGACTTGCCGATAGTAATGCAGCAAGGGTGATACTGAGATTAGGACTTCCCTATATCGAACAAACAGGAGCGACTCAAAGGCAGTGGTGTTATTGTACCGGTTCACCTTGATGGCAGCTGGCGAGCGCCATATATTTTTTTTCTGACGTAAGATGCGGGGGCTCCATGAAATTTGACCCCGTCCAGACTTTGATCAGGGTTGTAATAGTATTGCGATGTTGAAATTTTGTTCCCATAAACTTTTATGAAACATCTGATGCTTCGATCTTCTCATTTTCGTAGAATCTCAGTCTGCTGGATATCAAGCATGCGCTATTAGGCGAATCATAAAACCAATCACCATGCCAGTCTATGAGGTCGGTCAATGTTTGACTATTGAAAGTATGCAGCATGTTGTCATTGGTGTGGCATTGTTACAATATTTATGCGCATCGCGCGCGTACGTGTGAACCTGTAACGCAATATGCCTACTACCGTTTGACATGCTCTGGTTTGTTTGATTTATGTTACTATTATGTGTTTAGATTTCCAGAATTTTGTGAGTTTGTGATACGACTTGACAAATGAACTATTAAAAACTCTTTGTCGTCTACTTGTCCATGCGGGACTGATAAAGTAATTCGCCCGTTATTCTAATCGTGTGGTCGTTTTATAATGACACCATTCCCGACACCGACACCATTCCCACTCCTTGACTCCGGCTGGGGTGGACTTCACAATCCCTTTTGTGTTGGAGGTTTATCTCGGATCGTCAGCGCCATCAGATCCCATAAGCGGTGTCTTACAAACACGAAGAACGAAGTTGGGCCATGCCATAAGTCGACATAATCATGATAATAACGGCCTGGTGTAAAATATTGACCATAGAAGTCGAAACGCCATAAATATTG